>BJCN01147144.1:0-25736 GCA_018326445.1 Flaveria brownii
ATTATGCTTTCAAACATATATTTTGTTCCTCATGATTTCATTGTACATTTTGTCTTATTATTGAGGTAGGCTTGTGCTTAGTGATTTTGTGGCTACTTATGCCTCACACTTTACCCTCATTGTTTGCAAAACAACTTTCTACTTGAAGACGTGGCTCCATCCTACTTTGGGCTTTTTTGTTAGCTATATTTTTGTTAAGCACATCTAGCTGTGACTAATAATGAATAGTTGAATTAAGCATTGTTAAAAAATAAGTTAGGTTAAATGTGTATGACCTATTATTCTACATAATCTTAAAATGCAAGGTCTATGCCATAGGTACTGATGCATGACATACAACAATTTCATGCATCTTTATATTATTATTTTTTTGGTTTCCTTTGTTTTCACGTCCTTATATATTATTGGCTTTGGGATTTTAAACAAATATGTTGGTGTCCTGGTGGTAAATTGCGTATGTAGTGAACCCACCACCCATGTTTGGATTCGGGAACCCCCACCCCCTTAAATTTGGTTGACTATCAACTTAAAGTTGATGTGCTCTAGATAGCATGGTTTTTATACTATTTATTATATATTTTTAAATTTAAGTGAACATATATCTTTACTATTTTTTCGTAATTTTTTTTACTGTATACCCTTTTTATATTGCATTTACATATATCAACCACATTTGCTGTATTTAATTCAACCACAATTTTTCCATACAACCCTTTTTATGTGTCATCTCAACTATTAAATAATAATAATATTCTAAAAGTTTATAATACAACATTGAGCAAGGTCGGTGGCCAATAGGAAGCCACTGACTCTTGCTTTATGTTTTATATTCTTTTAGTGATAGTTATCACAACATGGGTTTTGGACTTGTGGTCAAAGATCTTCTCCATTATTTGCCACCCACACAAGGTCGAATATAGTCAGCTACCCCTGCTTGGTTCTTGTGCTTCTAAGCTTTTTAGTTTTTTTTGTCCATCCTTTTCTATTCTAAAACATAAGTTTTCTTGATAATTTTTCTTTTACTATTATACTTGTTTTTGTCTAATCATTTCATTTTCTTTGTTACTAACTTCTTTAACGAATTTATCATTTAGTGGTTAAATTCCAATGGTTTTGATTTTTTATATAATTTTTATCAATGTAAAAGTTCATTTCAGTGTTTATTTTTCAAACGGCTTTTCTTTTTTGCGACATATCAATGATAATTTATTAATCGGTTTCTTTTTGTTTATATAGAGTATTGAATTTCATCAAGGTATATCCACAACTTTACGTGTCGACGTGTATATTGACATGACATAAATTCTATCTATATGATTTTGAAACATTGATAAATAGTGGCAGCCAGCAGGTAAGCAGAACGGGGCAGCCGGCAGGCAAGCAGAACGTTGTGAGCCATGATTGGATTGCAATTTTTTTTTACTTTTGGTTTTTCAGAATTTACATGTGTATAAAAATTTGGTTGCATTTATTAAACCCAAAAAGAGTTCTTGCTCTAGCAATTAGGCGAATTAAACTTGGTATTAGAAATTGTATTGTGTGTTTTCAAAGTGTACAAGATGGCATCTATATAGAATACAATCAGCTAAATATAGTAAACTATAATCACACAATTATAGCCTAATCACAATCCTTCACATATATAAACACAATTATTGTCTAACATTCCCTCTCAAGCTAAGGCCGGTAAGCGACCTGTAGCTTGGCTCTGAGAAGTTCAAATAGTTGAGAGGATAGAGGCTTTGTAAACACATCTGCAATTTGATCATCTGCCTTTAGGAATTGTATTAAGAGCCTTTTTTGAGCAACTTTTTCTCTGATGAAATGAAAGTCTATCTCTACATGTTTTGTGCGAGCATGAAAGACTGGATTGGCTGAGAGATAGGTGGCCCCTAGATTGTCACACCATAAGATAGGAGCTGATGTCATAGATGTGTGAAGTTTCTTTAGAAGCGCTTCAAGCCATGATAACTCAACAACAGTATCTTTTAGGGCTTTGTATTCCGCCTCTGTTGATGACCGAGAGACAATGCGTTGTTTACGAGCATGCCATGAAATAAGATTAGATCCAAGGTAGATAACATATCCCCTAGTGGATCGACGATCATCGAGAGATCCAGCCCTGTCTGCATCAGAGAAGGCTGTGAGAGAGTGACTTTGGGCATCTGTATAAGCATGAATCACAGAGGCCGAATTTTGTCTAATCAGCGAGCCATAGTGTGAGGTTCCTTGTAAATACCGAAGAATTCTTTTGACCGCAGACCAATGATTCTCTGTTGGCGAGTGCATAAATTGACACACTTTGTTAACCGCAAAGGTAATGTCAGGTCTCGTAAGAGTTAAGTACTGTAGGGCTCCTACTATTTGTCTAAATTTGACCGGATCATCAAAGGGTGAGCTATCGCCAAGAGCTAATTGTGAGTTGGTATTCATTGGTGAGGCAACTGGTTTTGATTGAGAGATTTGCCTTTTGGATGACATCCTTTGTATATTTTTGTTATGAATGAATCAAATCATTGGCCTTATGAACAACCTCGATGCCTAGAAAGTATGATAGGCGACCCATGTCTTTGAGCGAAAATGAGCTACTACGCTGCTGAATGGTATGATTAATCAGCCGAGGATCATTGCCGGTGAGGATGATGTCGTCGACATAAACAAGCATGTACATCAATGAACCGTTGTATGAGTAAATTAAGAGAGAATGATCAGTTTTAGATCCTTGAGACCCCAGTTGCGTGGTTTTAAAAATAGCGCCTGAGGCACGCTTAAGGCGTGAGGCTCTAGAGGCAATTAGGAAATCGCCTCGGGGCTTTGAGGCGACGCCTCATACACGTCTAGGTAAAATTTGGTCAACATTGGTCAAGATTAGGGTCTGTAAAAGGATGATACATAGAAATAACTAAAGGGATGATGAGATTATGAATGATTTACATGGTAAAAAAAGTCAATATGCAATTTTTTAGATAAATGCAACTTTAGGCTGTACATATGGCATATTTTGTTGTACATAGATCAACACCTCGCATACGTGAGGCTCTCGCCTCATGCCTCACGCATAGTGCCTCGGCTTTTCAGACTTAAACGCCTCGGAGCGTCTAGCGCTTTTTAAAACCAAGCTGGCCAGTTGCCATAAAGCTTGCGAAAGGCGGTTGAACCAAGCCCTTGTAGCTTGTTTGAGTCCATAGAGGGACTTGTGAAGTAGACACACATGATTCAGCTTAGTGGGGTCAACAAAGCTTGGTGGTTGGCGTAAATATATAGTTTCCTTGAGATCTCCATAGAGGAATGCATTCTGCACATCCAGTTGTCTAAGTTGCTATTGTCTTGTCACGACAAGAGATAGAACCACATGAATGGTGGTGGCTTGTACCACTGGACTGAATGCCTCGTGATAATCAATTCCCGGTTGTTGATGGAATCCTTTTGCTACAAGACGAGCCTTGTAGCGTCTAATATTGCCTTGTTCATCACTTTTTAACGTGTACACCCACTTACAATCAACTACATTAGCATTAGGAACAGGTGGTACTAAAGTCCATGTGCCGTTTCTGGTTAAGGCTTTGTACTCTTCGGCCATGGCAGCACGCTAGTGAGGACTTTTGTTGGCAATAGAAAAAGATGGTGGTTCGGTTGTGGGAGGTTGTGGGGAGGTGTGAAAGGCAGTGGCATTGTAGGGAATTCTTTGTTTTGGATTTGGCCAAAGGTTTGCAGGTCGTGGACGAGGGTGATTGTCATTTGAGACGGTTTGTTGAGGTGGTTGTCGTCTACTGTAAGTGTATTGGAGAGGTGGTTGAGGCATATTGGGGGTTGGTAGGGAGTTTGAGGAAGGGTCATTAGGCTGTTGAGAATTAAGTGGACTGGGCGGTAGGCTGGTGGCTTGAGTTGGGTTGGTTGTTGGGCTGTTGGTTTGATTTGGTGGATTGGCTATGGAAGCTGTGGGGCTCGTGAAGCTGTTGGGCTGTTGGGTATTAGATGTAGGTGTTGGGCTGTTGGCTGGTGATGCTGGTGGTTAATATTAGGATTGGGTGGGCTGGCGGATGAGCTGGTGGATTGATCTTGGGTTTTAGGTAGTGGATTTGGTGTGTGGTGGGATATCGGAGATGGATAGGAGGTGAAGTATGGATCAGGAGTGGTGGGGTTGATGGGGAAGAGAATAATCGTAGAAAAGGGAAATATGTCTCATGAAACCGCACATGTCGAGCCACATAAATACGGTTAGTGAGAAGGTCGAGACAGTGATAGCCGTGATGAGAGGAGCTGTACCCTAAGAAGACACATGGTAGGGAGCGGAAATCCATTTATGTGGATTATATGGGCGGAGGTGCGGAAAGCATTAGCATCCAAAGAAGCGAAGAAATGATAGGTCTTGTTTACGTTTGAAAAGATGTTCGAATGGAGAAACATTTGAAGACGCTCGAGAGGGTTATCAAGAACGTGGCCGTGTCAAAGGCAAAATTCCAAAAACGCTTTGGAACACCCGATTGTGCTAAAAGACTGAGACCACTCTTAACAACATGACGGTGTCGTCTCTCAACAAAACCCTTCCGTTCGCTAGTATGAGGGCACGAATGATGATGTATGATCCCCAAATTTGCAAAAAAAGCAAGATAAGCTTGGAAACTCTCCCTTGCCATCTGTTTGAACAGCTTTGAGTGGTGTTTGAAATTGTCTTTCCGTCATTTTGTGGAATTGTTTGAACGTAACCAAAACATCAGATTTTTGTTTGAGGGGAAATAGCTACATATATCTAGTAAAATGATCCACACAAAGTAAAAAATAACGATGACCATAGATCGAAGAAACAGGGGCTGGACCTCAAACATCACAAAATACTAATTCTAAGGCACGAGTGCTTTTATGATTTGAAGTAGATAAATGCATTTTGGAGGATTTTCCCATAGGGCTGGAATTACAAAAGGAAAAAACTGAATTTAATCTAACAGGAAGATTATTGCTCGAAATCATAGACTTTAACAGCTGTGAGTGAGGATGTCCAAGTCTTTGATGCCAAGTTGTGGGAGATGCTCGAACGGTTGAAAATGCAACATTGGAAAGAAAGATGGAACTTTGGTAGTTGAAAAGAGTAGAGGCCGTCTTTACTTGGACCCGTGAGGGGATATTGCGGGTAACCGTATCCTTCATACAAAATAAAGTAGACTGAAATTCGAAAAGCACATTATTGTCTTGACAGAAACATTGTACGGAAAGGTCACTTTTGATTTGTGGAACATGTAGAATTTTGTTATGTGAAATGTTTTTATCTTGGGAAGTAAATTTGGTGGATGCAATATGAAAAATGGGTAAACTTTTTCCATTACCAACAATGAGTGTATCCTTACCATGATACGGCTCGAATTCGTCAAAACATAGAGATCCGACGACACGTGACTACTTGCACCCGTGTCCGTCAGCCATGATGAGGATGCTTGTGAGCGTTGGTCAACAAAGTTGGCTTGAGGAGACTGCCTTGGTTGACAGATTGTTGTTGGGTCACAGTTAGGACATTGTGAAGGAATATGTCCAATGCCACACCTGTTGCAAGAACCGTAGACTGTATTTTGATTAGATGCCCAAGGAAATCTAGAGTTTGTACCTGAGGTAGGGGCGGCTTGACGGGTGTTCTAATTGTTGTTGTAGCGTGTGCGACCGCGTCGATTGTACGAACCTCGGTTCGGTGCTCCACAGTTAGCATAAAGAGCCTGACTTTGCTGTTGTGCAGGTTGAACAGTGAGACCTAATTGGGTCAACATTTGTTGAAGGGAATGAACTGGTTGAAGTTGGAGACTTGGGGAATCGCGGTTGCTCGTAGCCATGAAGGCCTGGGTAGTAGGTGCAATGGGATTAGGCTTTTTTTACCGTGTATTCATGTTCAGCAAGTAGGCTGGGAAGTTCCAATAGAGTAACAGATGGTTGTCTTGAGATGAGGGTAGGCTTCAAGGAGTTGTATTCTTCCCGAAGACCAGAAATGGCTAACATAACGACATCTTTTTCTTTCATGGGCTCCCCAATGTTAAGGAGAGCATCAGAGTACTGTTGAATACATGTGAGGTAATCAACGGATGTTTCTTCTGGCTTCATCTCGACTTTCAGCAGTTGGGTTTTGAGGGTGTATTCGCATGAAGATGTCTGAGGTGCATAAGCACGTTCCAAGGCAAGCCACAGTTCAGAAGAAGTATCTCCCTGTACATGTTTGAATGAGTCTTCGGAGATTGTTGAAAGAAGTAGCATGCGGATATGAGCATCGTTGGAGATCCATGCTGCATATTCTGGATTGGGGTCAATGGTTGTTGTTGGACTGTCACCAGCGTTAATTTTAGGTGGGCATTTAAGAGATCCATCGACATAGCCAAAGAGATTATTGGTGATTAGAAAAGGTTGGATCATCGTTTTCCAAAAACCATAGTTGGTAGGGCTTAATTTAAACCCGAACTTGTGAGAGTTGTGATTGGTTTTGTGTTCGGCGGCGAAAGCCGTGATGGCCATTGTGGACCAGATCGAATGGGATTAGGGTTGAAGGCGGCTGATGAAAAAAGAGAAGAAACAGAGGTGGGATTAGGGTTTATCGACGGTAGCTCTGATACCAAATTAAACTAGGTTTTAGAAATTGTATTGCGTGTTTTCAAAGTGTACAAGATGGCATCTATATAGAGTACAATCAGCTAAATATACTAAATTGTAATCACACAATTATAGCCTAATCACAATCCTTAACATATATAAACACAATTATTGTCTAACAAGGCGCACACGAGGTTGAACCCACCCGGGTTTGAGTTATGGGGGTGGGGTCTTGTTCAACATATTTTTGAGGTTTGTTTTTTGTTTTTTCATTCACTTTTTGGTTTTTGTTTTTGAAAACATGACAAATTACCTTGTCGCATTGCGTGGATTATAAATTTAGTTTTATTGAAAATTGAGTCCGCTTTATGTCGCAATGCTACCTAACCACATCAATGTCACCTCGCAACGCGAGGGCACCACGTGCCCCATTGCGTGGGGTAAATTTCTAGTTTCGATTAATATATTAAGTTGTTTGATTGATTTTAGCTAGGCTAGAATATTAATATACTATTAAAAAATAGTATTTTTGTAAGGACAAGTAGATTATGCGCCTTCTTAAGACATATTTTTCTAAAAACAAACAGGGTGAACTTTGAGAATGTTGCCTCTATCATGCGTGTTTAATTGACTAATTCATGGCTATAGATGAACTTCTTTTTTGATCTCCCAATGAATGGAATGTTGAAAGAAATGCTACCAACAATTATGTTCTAAATCCATTTGTGTGAGGTATCCGCTTTTGAATTTAAACCAAAGAAGAAAAAGAAAGAGACCTGGGCTGGCATTATTATCAGCAGGTTGTGTATCCAATCATTTAGTCGCATCTGTTATTTACAAAGCACAATTTTCTATTTAAGTTTAAAGAATGGGCAGTAGAAGCTCGTGATGTTCTCATTTATGGTTCTTAATTATAATCTAGTTCAAGGGAAATGATAATTGAGTCACTGGTTTTGCTGAAAACGTAATGTAGTATTGTGATTATAATATGGGTAACACATTTTGCATAAAGTTGTCTGTCAGTTGCAGCTTTGGTATCATATACATATTATCATCATATGCATCTGTTGGGGATGTTAAATGCTTGTGGCAATTTGATCCATTTCTTATGACTGGGTCTTTTTGGGTTATGGTTTTTCTAATAGAATAATGGATGGGTCAAATAGGTAAAATTAAAGAAATTAGTTAAAAAGGAGAAGATGGGTAAAATGGTCAAACGGAGCAAATATCTAATATAGTAATCTATATAAAAGATTAGATTGTTATTGTAATAGTATTGCTTTTATCGTCATACTGAAGAAAATAATTCATAGAGAATTTTTTTAAAAAGCTGGACAAAAAGTGTTTTAGGTCAACTTAAATTGACTTTTCACAAAAGTATCCCATTTGATCTGTTATCGAACCCGCTTGGCCCAGCCATTTTGCAATCTTTATTTGATATTGATATTTACTTGCTGATTGGTGGATTGATTTGAGTTTCTGATATCTGCTTCACTGTCTTTCCTCTTAAACTTTTAGGAAGTTGATGGTGAGATGATCTCCTTATACAATTTGCATCTTAATCTGGGAGGGAAGACTAGTTTTTCTATTGAGCCCTTAACAATGAACTTTTCCATTGAGGAGGTGAGTTAGATTATCATATTCTCCTTGCTTTAAAGTAAGCAAAGTCTTTAAACTTGATCACTTGTTTTTTTTTTGTTAGAGTGCAATCATTGATGTCAAAATTTCTTCAAATAAAATGTGGATACTCAAAGAGGATGGATTAGTACTGCACAACGTTTTCGGTCCAAGTGAAGATGGGTAAGATTGCAATGTGTCTTGTTTTCCTGATATTATTTCCATTATCTTCTACCTGCTTAGCCAAACACATTATTTTTGCATGAAATCTGAAATGACCTCTATATTCTTTTCTGGTAAAGCTTTTTGTTTATTAGTCGATGGGACGGGTAAACACTTTGTGTCGAATGATTTTGAATTTTTTATAATTATTAAGTATGTCAGATATAATAACAAAAATTTAGTTCAATAAATAGTTTGTTTAGGTGGTTTTATGCATTGGATATCTACTTGGTGACCCTTGATCTGTTTAACCCACTCGATGTGATTTTTTGAATTTAACCTGAATTGGCCTATTCCTAACCGAAAGGGTCAAAATTTCCACTTCCAACTCATAATAAGAAGTCTTTTCTGCACTTCTCCTCTGTATACTCTTGAATTAAGAATTCACATATAAACGTTTAAGCTTATACCAGTAAGACTGTGTTTTTATCCCCCTTTTGTTCTTACTTATTTGTTAGCTTTACTATAAAATCTTGCTATTTTTGTACACTTCTGTCCATGAATTAAGTTTTCTTGTGAAATATTGACTCATGTTACACTTCCGTATTTACATTTCTTATTTTAGTTGACTATATCACAGGAGTGGAACATATGTTGGCATACATATTGCCACAACTTTTGGTTGTCTTAGCTGCTTATGTTGGTTTATTTCAAATTGTTGTAGGGAATTCGAGCAATGCTTTGGTTTACAGGAATTATATATTGCTGAACAACTATTTCAAAGTTCTGAGCATGCTGCAGATGATCTTTTTTGGCTTGCTCATTCACTATATTCATCTGCAAAGGTCCTTTCAAGCTGTCTTTTTTTTCTTCTTATGATTTTTTTCTCCCTTATCCATGTTGTCATAATTGTCTAATTTTTTCTCTCTACAACTATAATAAAGATCATATACCATTTCTTAAGAACTATTAGGTGGACATGAGTGTCATTTTAAAAGAATAATGAATGAAATATAGACTAATAACATTTGGCTGTGAACTTTACAGTAACATGTATGTTTAAGTTTTCGCAGGAGCAAATTGCCTCTAGTGTGACCTCAATTTTCTCGCGTATGCTATTTCTTCCGGACGTTTACCATAATTCTGTTCTCCGTGCAACACTACAAGATCATAACAAACACTTCACTGACTCTGAGTTTCACTCTTTAACTGCTGATGCAATGAAAAAGGAGATTATTTCTGTTATTGAACATGAGGTTGGAGTTAAAACGACACTCTTTTACTGTAATTCATTTTATCTTTATTTTAATTGATGACCATGCTAATTGCGACAGGGTGTTTCCCGGAGTCCACTTTCACTTGTTTACTGCTGGAGAAACTTCTGTTCACACTACGTTGACAATTGGTGTAACAAAAATGGACCATGTGGGTTACTTCTTGATTCGTCAACTGGTGCTGTTGGTTTAATAAGAAAATCATCAGTTTCTCTATTGCGTCGTTTGGAGGATATAGAACTTCTTGCTTTTGGTATGGTTGCACATCTAAGAGTTCTGATAATTTATAATGGGGGCATTTTTTTAAAAACTATAAACATGAACTGCATAACTGAGCCAATAAACCTTCTTTTGGAGGCTAAACTGGGTGGTCTTTAAGGTTGGCTAATCTCTCAAAACTGCTGAAATTGTTGTACGGAAAACAGGTCTGGATGGGCTGACCCGTGTTCTGACTTCTACAAAGAATTAACGCCTTAAATGACATCATTCATCACAAAAGTTATGTTTCTATAATCTACTTTTTTGCTAAAATGTTTTGAGAGGGTGTTCTTCTTTTGGCCTTTTAAGTAACCTTTGGATAACATGTGACACGTTTGACTCATTCAGCCCATCTGACCCTTTATCACTTTAACCCATTTGACCTGTTAACAAAAATATTTAACCCACATTGAGCCCATAAATGGGTTAAAACTACCACATTTTAGAAATAGTTTGATGCATTAAGTATACAGGCTAAATATGGTTTTAAACCTTGTCATGTATGCTCTTTGCTGTAAGCATATGCTCATGATGTCATGTTATTATATCATTTGTTATAGGTTGTTTCGATGAACTTGGGGAGATTGCTAGTTCTAGGATCAATTTATCAAGCAATCTTGAACGAGAAGTACTTTTTGAGGTGTTGCGGTGCACCAGTAGTCTTAGCCATCAAATTGGGAAAAGTGCCCCTGCTTTATTTTACCAGTCGTTTTTCAGCCAATCATCTACTTCTCCTGAAGAAGTCGTGGGAAGTTTCTTGAAGGTTTTAGAAACCCGATGCACTTCTTCTACAGCAGCGTCTCTCCATGTATCAGAGCTAGGTGTTGATATTGCTTGGGACAAGGGTGTGGGTGACCACAAAATTCTTAGAAAATTTTCTACTGATATTTTCCAATCTCTTCATGGTTTGCACCGAAAAGCCGTGACTTGGGACAAAGTTGTTGATGTTATACTAAAATACTTGAACTTTTTAGTGCCTCAAAAGATTGAAAACAAATCAGATAATAAAGCGGTATTGGATATCAGAACTGGCATAACAGTCCAAGTGACTTCACAAGTTGCCAAAGTGATGTTTGAATCAGCACTGGACATGTTACTGCTGCTGAGCTATATGATGAAGTTAGGTGGCCAGGTAATGTCTTAACCTAGAAAATCAATGTGTATTATTGTACTTGTGTGTGTGTTTATGTATATACATGGTAGAAGAAAAAAAGGAAAAGTAAGCTGGAAGCTTAAATCTTTATTTTTGCAAATGCAGATAAATATGTTACCTGAAGATGTTTCTAGGGTACAACTGGAGTTATTTCCAATGATCCAAGAAGTTATCACTGAGTGGCATATAATACATTACTTTGGCACCACACCTTGTGAATCACCTACTATGGAAGATTTCAGTTCCCAACTCTCTTTATTACAAATTGGTAGGTGTATCTTAACATTATACTCTTCACCCAATCTTGTTTTTGTTCTTTAGCTGACTAGCACGACACACACCACTGTAGTAAAAAGCACACACAAGGCGCCTCAGATATACTCAATGTGTGTGACCAGGCAAGCGCCTGAGTTGCATTTTTTTTTGATCTTTGTTATTTAACACTAACCTGTGGTGAAGGAGAGAGGGGGAAGAAGAGGGAGGGTGGAGTGCATGCATGAAATATTGTAGTTGGCGGTGGCATGGAGTAGAGTTGCTTGAAAGGAGGTAGACAGCCGAGCAAATGGGGTAGAAAGGAGATGAAGATGTGAGGTTTTCTCTGTAAATTGTTTTCTTTCCTATGTAAAGGGTCTAATGAATGCAACACTATTGCCAAATAGCATGCACCGCATTGGTAGTAAACTTGTTTTTGTTGCAGAATACATAGTAAATCTTATCTAGAAAGTAGAAGCAATAAAAATTAATTATTCTATATTTTAAATTGTTTATTTTTAAATTTTTTTTGACGCCTAGGCGATTTGTGAGGGCTTTGCGTCTTGAGTGTGCCTTGTGCCTTTGACTACCTAGGCACACATTTCTCATTCTAATTTATTGCTATGCTAATCCTTTACGAGGAAATATGTTTTTTTATCTTAAGGAAAACTCCATTAGCCATCAAAGTTGCAACGCGGAAAGGACTTGCTTGTTGCCTAGACACAAAAGCACCCCTGTGACCAAAAGAACACGCTAAAATATTAATATAAATTATACACACACACAATAGGCATAGAAAGTTTAGAATATTAATATGATTTTCACATGGAAAGATTAAGGCAATAATACAAAAACTTAAAAAAATATTATAATCCAGTTATAAACAATATCAAAAATTGAAAATCGAATTAACTTAAACATAATAAGTTTTTTGTTAATAGTCTAGGGGTAAAATAGCAAATTTATTATATTGTATTGTTTAATTGGGTCGGTGCCAATTTGAATACTATTAGGTTTGTGAGTCTTAAATTGAAGTTTTTAAGTATTTTATGGATAGGTTTAATTGGGTTATCTTGATTGGAAATTAGAGTATATTTAGGTTTGGGCTGTTAGATATTTAAATGGGTCAATGAATGTAATCATAGAGCAGAACAATTTTCTGAGTTTTATTAATCAAAAGAGGTTATGAAAGGTTCGATCAAAACAATTTTTTATTTTTTATTTTCGTGTTCGTGTTTGTGATTTTGTCTTGATTTCCAACAATTGTTATTAGCTTAGCGGTTTTGAGAATTGTTTTTCGAAGAAAGGGAGCAACCCCTCTTTAGCGGTTGTTCAGGTGAGTTTCTGATGGCTGTTAGCTTGAAGGTGCTGGCCATGGTAATTGGAAGTATGCAACAAAGTTGACTGTGCAATTTGGCTTGAAGGCTGATTGGTGTTTGATTGAAGCAAGGATCTGAGGTTTTGTCTTGTTAAAACTTAATTTACCTGGTGAATAAATGGAAGCAAGCAAGCTTTGCAATTGTGTGAAGAAAACAAAGCAACCTAGCAACTTGGTATAATCAATTGAGGCAAGTAAGCTGCTAAATTTGTTCCTGGAATAGGCGAGAAGAAATCCAAGCAAGCAACTAGCCTTGTGAATTAATTGCAAACAACTAACATGGCAGGTGGATTTAGCTCGATTAAAAGGGGGACAAAGTCTGTTTGTTGAAAGAACATTAGTGGTAATCGGATTGAAACAAATGCTTTGTTTGTGGCGATTGGAAAAGAAGGAAAAAATGAGAAACAAGGCTTTGGTGAGATCTTTGGTGTGGTTATGTGGAAGTCAAAGGGAAAACCTAGGAAACCAAGGTTGGTGCTATTGAATTTCACTTGCACTGTGATCCACTTTATGAAAGGAGAAGAAAAGGGGCAAGAGGTGGTAGAGTTTTTCAAAAGGCAGTTGAATTATTTTTATTTCGAGAAAAAAAGAAAGAAAGGGAGGCGGTGAAGTTGTCAACGAAAAAGGAGTTGCTGTCAATCAGCAGGTTAGTTGATCGCATAGCAGGTCTGTCAGGATGATCAACAACAGGTTCTCGTCAACAGCAGGCTTGTTTAATCAGGGAATTGGATATGATCATTAGAAGGTTCCCAGGTGTGATTGATCAAGGGTGTCAATAAGGTTTGTTTGTAATCAGCAAGCGTTTTGAGGATAGGATCAACAACAGACTTTTCTTTCTCACCAAGAACAAAAATGGGGTGTTTTTTTTCCTTTTGCAGAAGTAATCCAACAGGAAGCGCGGAAAATGAAATAACAGCTGGTGGTCGACAAGCAGGTGATTAAACAATCCAAGAGGAAATACAAGTCGGAGAAGCAGTTTTGATTCAAAGAGTTGTCGAAAGCAAGGGTTTAGAGCTAGAAGATTTAGGACGCGGCTGTGGTAGAGGTAGGGGTCTCGGAGAAAGGTCAAGATGGTGGTTGGTTTTAGCAGTGTGAAAGTCACATGAGGTGTTTTTCAGAATAGTTGTTGCTATGAAGGATATTGCAAGACAATATTAGGGGGTGATTGTTGGACTAATCTTGTCACAACACAATAGTCTAGGGGGTAAATTAGCAAGTTTAATTAATTTGTTTAGTTTGATTGGGTCTGTCAGATCGAGCTGGTAAAACAATTCGAATTCTAGTAGGTTTGTGAGTTTCCATTTAAAAAATATGTTTATCGATAGGTCTAATTGGGTTATCTTTATTAGGATTAGGGTTTATTTAGGTTTGGGTTTGTTAGCTATTTAAATGGGTCAATGAATGTAATCGAAGAGTTTACATTTTTCTGAGTTTATTAATCAAAAGAGTCGATCAAAGGTTCGATCAAACTGAGTTTTTTCTGTGTTGGTGTTTGTGCTTTTGTGCCTGATTTCCAATACGGCCCAACTGTTTTACAGAGAAAAGGAAACAATTTACAACGAAATGATGCTAAACTGTCCCTTAAATCTTCATCTTCTTTCTTTCTATCCATCACGTACATGTACAGAGTAAAGGAAATAATTTACAACGAAATGATGCCTCTGCGACCTCCAAAGTTTCTTACTCTCTGTCTTCTCTTTTCCACCGACTCTCTCCTCCCGTGCAGCTTAGTGTTTAATAATGAAGGTCCAATGGCTAAAACCAAAAAAAATGCTGGAATTTCAAGTGCTCACTTGAGCCTGCCTGTTTGTAACAATCTTTTTTATATTTGTACATAAGAATTACACATATATGTAGCTACACTGGTTTGCTAGTAAGTTGGTTCACTATTAATATTAAATATTCTATATATATTTTCGGCATCTATTCCATTCCATTCCTATCATTATTATTATTTTTACATTTTGTGATTTATACACCATCAGATAGTAGTGCCAATCGAAGATCATGGAACGACAAGCTTGGGAAATGTGACTTCACATTGGCTTTTATCTTGTTGCTTGATCATCAAAATTCCTTTGAAGGTGCTGTTTCAAGACATCTTCCAAATCCCAGCTCTTTAATTGCTTCAGTACATAACTTTACTAGCTGGATAGTTTGGGGCAGGAGTGAAGATGAGTCATCTTCTTTTTCTACTCGCTCAACTACTCTTGCTTTGATCTTACTTAAGCATGGGCAGTTTGATGCTGTTGAGGTTTCACCTCGCTTCTCTTACCTGATCATAACAATTAGAGGGGTCATCTTAACCCATTTTTTCAAAAACGGGTAATTTGGGTTGGATTTTATTTATAACAGGTTAAACAGATACTGTAGTCTAATATATCTATTAAGGAAATGATTCAATTGGGCAGCCTTTTAAGTTTTTATATTTATAGAAACTAGCTTGTCATGAGAGTAATATAGTTGGTTATAAATTTAACTAAAAGTTGCAAATTTGCTTAAGATTACATGTTTTATCTGTTACCCAACCCACCCATTTTCTACCTCTAATTGCACTGCTTTAAATTGACAGTTTCTGATATAAAGAAGGATACTAAAAGTGTATATAATTCTTTTGTTGTTTAAGCATCTTCTTACTTTGGTGAATCAAAATCTAGTCAAGGAGAAAATATCTAGCACTATTCAGGGTGTTAACAATGACTGGTGCACACTCATTCACCTTCTTGGCTGTTGTCTTCTTGCACAAGCACACCGCCAAGCACCACAGACTTCTACTGAGAAGAAAGTTAATGAGGCTATTTCCTGCTTTTTTAGGTATTTATAATATGACAACATTCCCTAGTGTTCATCATTCAGCATTCTTTAGTAGCATCCATCTGCCACATTGTCTAGGCAACTTGAGTTATATATGCTGCAATCCACAATCCTTTTGATGGTGCTTCTTAAGGGTGTAGACTTGAGCTGAGTTCTCACTATAAAAGCACAAAGGCTTGTAGTTTTTAACATATTATTAGGGTTCATCTACAGAGTATTGGGTTAGTTAGTTTTTTTATGTAATAAAAGAAATGAACTGCCATATAACAGACAGAAATTATAGGCGAAAAGAATCTTGAACTCAAGAGCTTCCGCAAATGTTGTATCCTGATTGGTTCGATGGAATAAAGGAAAGCCACCTGTACAAAGTACTAGAAGCTCTTGATAATACAAAAATATCTTCCATTTTTTCATGATCAGATTCAACATATCAATGTTATCTGAGAATTCTCAATTCTTGCTGCATTATCTGCTTTAACATACATTCAAGGAGTCATATTTTCGATATTATTACTTGTCCATGATTTTATTATTCTTGGTAATTGGTTAAACTAAGCTTATTAAGGATCTGATATTTGTTATTGTGTCATTAGAGCTGCATCTTTGCATGAGGCTTCAAAGTCATTACAGAATCTGTCATGTGAAACTGGATTGCCTCACATTGGTTTCTGTAAGTCTATTTGGATGGTTGAAATTGGAATATTTTTATGTTACTCTGTTGTGCTTATAATCTACTTGATTGCAGCTGATCAAGCCTCACCTGGAGCTTGGAAGCTTCATTATTATCAATGGGCAATGCAAATGTTTGAGCAATATAATATGAGTGCAGGTGCCTGCCATTTTGCTCTTGCTGCTCTTGAACAAGTTGATGAAGTTTTGGGCCTAAGAGACACTTATTCAGGGGCAGATTTTCTCAATGAATCACCGATTACTGCTAAAGGACGACTTTGGGCCAATGTATTTAAATTTACACTTGATTTGAACTATTACCATGATGCATATTGTGCTATTATTTCCAATCCAGATGAAGAAAGCAAATACATTTGTTTGAGGCGTTTTATCATCGTTCTTTATGAGCGCGGTGCAATTAAGGTTACTTTCTCTTAATATTTTTTTATTTATTTTTTCAGCAGTTCATTTTAGGTCATGGATTACTGCATTCTGGAAAAGAATGAAAACTTAAATTTGCAATTTGATTGTAGATACTCTGTGATGGCCAATTACCTTTTATTGGTTTAGCTGAGAAGGTGGAGAAGGAACTTGCTTGGAAGGTGTGTGCCTGTTTTTTTAGCCCCCTTTACTTTATCAACCGGTTGATTTTGGTTTATACTTTCTGTAATGGGTCAAATGAACCAAGCAGATCGATGGTGCCAAAGACGGCTAAACTGTATTTTAATGCATACATTCACATCTTTTAATAAAAAAATCAGATAATATTGTAATATCATCTAACACAATATACTTATAAAAAGTTGAATTTTCTTGACTACACGAGTTATGAGTATGGTGTCATCCCAACCTGTAATTGTTGTTCTACTAATCATTGTTTAGAAATTTCTTTATTAGTTTTGAATATCTTGTGCAGGCAGAGCGTTCAGATGTTTCAATAAAACCGAACCCTTATAAGTTATTATATACGTTTGAAATGCATCAGCATAACTGGAGGAAGGCTGCAAGTTATATGTACCTTCATTCAGCACAACTGAAAAATGAAGCAGCTTTGAAAGATTCCCAGTTCAGATCGTTGATTCTGCAAGAAAGATTAAACTGCCTCTCTGCCACTACAAACGCCCTGCATCTTGTCCGTCCATCTTCTGCATGGTTCACTCCCTTGCCTGAAGGAAAGTCTATCCAGAATCCTAGTAAAAAGGCTAGAATAACCATTCTAGAGCAGGGTAATCATTCAAAGACTTGAATAGTTGAATCCTTGTAGTCTGAGGTGGCAATATCCATCCATATTCTTGTGAATGGGTTGGTTTAGGTTATGTTTTATCTTTAAAGGGGTCAAACAGGTAAAATGTAAAAAAAAAGCTATAAAGAAAATGGGCCAAATGGGCTGAATGTCACCCAATGTGCATTTCTAATGCTCTATGAATCCTCAATCATATTATTTTAAATATCTTAATAATTTTTGTAATCATATTGACTCGGCCTTAATTTATTATAAATTGTAAAAAGTTTCCAGAAAAAAAGTATTTTGAGTTAACGTGATGACGTGTACTGAAAAGTAACATGTTACCATCATTTATATTGCTATCTCTACTGTTTACTTACACTATCTGGAAAGTTATGACATATATCTGTCATTTGTGTTTGCAGAAGCTGATGAGAATTCCCCAAGTCAGAAACTGGATTCCTGTATGGACATTGAGAAACTTGAAAATGAGTTTGTTTTAACTTCAGCTGAATATTTGCTCTCACTGGCAAATGTTAGATGGACATTTAATGGTACCAACTTGAAAACATCTTCTTTCCTCATCTTAGTGTGTTCTAGAATTTATAACTGTCATTTGGAGATTATCTGTGCTAAAGGTTTAGAGGTGGCAAAATGGGGCATAGGCATTTTGGTAATGGTTTTTATATATGTCCGGGGAAAAATGCTTGAAGTTTTGCGTTGCCGGGTTCAATTACCCTGAACACATTTTTGTCTAATATGATTACAAGTTATGTTATTTCAATCATAATCTATCTATGTTGAATGAAACGGTTTAGGTCTTACGCGAGACTTTCATCTTGTTTTCTTTGTTAGCCAGATACTCTATAAGTGACTGTTGGGCCTTTTGTTCTTTTAATTTGGCTTCCTACTTGTTCTTGTTTTGATTCTTTTTTTGCTTTCGTTTGGGCCGGTTTTTTTGTCTTTTTTAAATGTTTGAACTTTTTTTATTTCTTATTTGGGTTTTATTTACTTGAGCATTGTTGTTGGGTGTTATTAATTAGTATACAACTTGTTATATTATATTTTTTTTAGTTGGATGATTTTAGTTCTTTTTTGAAACTTAACAGCAATTAGATTATTTTAATTCCTGATTGTATTAGATTTTGTTATTCTATTTGGGGGTAGTATTAAATTAATATGCCTATTAGATGTGTATATATAATTTCTTCTATCATTGCCCTTCTCAGGTGTGTGCCTTTTTTGCTCCTTGTGCATAGGAGACCAGTGAGCCCTTGCACATTGAGTGTGCCTTTGACTACCTAGATGCTATCTCCAATCCTTGTACATACATAGCTCACTGTTAGGGTAATATCAAATAATGACAGTTGTAGAAACTAATAACATGAAGTCATGAGTTATTAAATCATTTGGTGTGTGAACAGCCATAATAAATGTGCAATGATGGTGTAAAAGAACTTATTGTTTGATTTTGTAATATTGATATACTATTACAGGCTTTTCAGATAGTATTTTAATCTAATTTTTTTATTCATGTTAATTAATTGAATACCATGAGAATTAATGTAGCTCTTAATACTCTTTCAGGGATTGAGAAACCTCCACCAAACTTGGTTGAGTTGTTGGTTCATTCAAATCTATATGATATGGTTTTCACGGTAATTTTGAAATTTTTCAAGGGTTCAGCATTGAAAAGGTATACTACATGTTATCTTCCTCAAAAAAGTTAATGTTTCATTGTTTTTTGAATGCTAAAAGCTGTAAAAGCTGTTCCTAAGGGACCGGTTCGGTCCGTGGAAACGGCCTCCCCATAAAAATGTGGGGGAAAGACCGCGTACATCTTCCCTTAAATGGGACGGACCCTCCCTGGACCCTGCGAAAACGTGGGAGCTCTTTGCAGCACCAGGTACGCCCTGTTTTTTGAATGCTAAAGATATCATGAATTCTTGTTCAGGGAACTGGAAAGAGTTTTTATTGCCATGTCTCTGAAATGCTGTCCAAGCAGGTTGCACTCTTCATTTAACCAGTTTCCATTTTAGCTAAGTTTTTCAGTTAACCCATCAGGGTTAAATCTATATTCAAATCAACCCGTACATGCTTAATTATGTCAAAAGTACCACCTTTGTATTGTTTATCTTTAAATGCCAGTAATCTGTTGATCCCTATCAGTCATTAATATCACTTGATATAAGCTTTAAGGCTGTCTTAAGGAATAATTATTTTTGATATTAATTTCAGGGAAAATTCTAAAAAGCATGTTCTGCTACTAACATCTTCACCGGACGAGGTTGTTCATGATTCTGTTGACATAGTACATCATACCAAGGGGAACGACCAGTGGGAGGCACTTGAGAAATACATAGTCCGTATCTCATTTTTAATATTTTTGACTTATAAGTTTGTTTCAGTTATGGTTTGGTATATTAGCATTCTAATGAAAGTCTAGTTTATGGATGGCCAAATTTGTTGCATGTGTGTCCCACTATTTGATATGATTCCAAATTTATCTTTAGTGACGACCGTCTAGGAATGGCAGAGAAAACCCAAAACCTGAAAAAGTAGGGACAAGTAATCGGGTATAGGACTGGATATGGGATTGAAGATTGATTTTCAAATTTTTGCAGGTTTGAGATGGGTGTTGTATCAAATGATACCCGCCTGATTACCTGTAAGAGATCCCAAACCCGTTTACCCACATATATATTTTATAATCTTAACAATTATAATAAATAGTATTTTAAATTGGTTAAACCTATAGAATTATAAGAAATGTATCTGTGTATATGTTATTTTTAAGTCCTATTTTGGGTGGGTTTAAGATCGGGTTTCAGGTAAGGGAATCCGAATGGATAATTTGTAACTATGTAAGATCATACAATGATATAATTGATAACCTGGCAGGTAATGGGCAATGGAAAGTATAAAAGTGTGTGCTTTCATTTGGAAATTCATTTTAGCTTCTATGTATCATATTGAAACTGATTGAAATTTATATTTATCTTAAATGCAGGAAAAATATAAATGCTTTCATCCTAGATTACCAGTAATTGTTGCAGAAACTCTTCTCTGTGCTGATCGGTTGATTGAACTTCCTCTTTGGCTTGTTCAGATGTTCAAGGTAATTTCCACATTTTTATGATCTCTTTGGGTAACTAATGTAGTTTGTATGTAATTTATCCTAAATGGGTCAAATGAGTCGAAAAATCTTTAAGCTACATGGGGAAACAAACATAACAGGTTGAAAGTCGTTCAAAGGCTTTGTTTAGTGTATTCAATCATTTAATTCAAAGGTTTATTATTGTAATATTTATGTTAATATGACGATGGTTAGCACATTAATTGTTAATTTTTTTAAATGAACAAAAACTATTTGTGTGCCAACTTGGCACATCAGTCTGGAAAATGGCCTGTTTCAAAAGGAAATTCGTATGGATCTTTTTCCCAACCACAGTTTCATGTTTGAAAGTGCAACCTGGTGATCATATGTGATATAAGCCACATATAAGTTCTGGGCTTTATGTACGTATATGTGCAAAAAGGTATATATTTAAATAATAAGTTTAAAGCGCTTGAGCCGCCCCAAAACAATTTACTAAACAAAAACACAGTTTTAGAAAAGAATAATTATTAAAACTGTTATTTAGCAAAACTACAGTTATTATTTTGACTAACTATTATATTCATTTTGAGTTTTGTGATTGTATTGTATTAAGGGAAATATGGGAAACTTAATTATTTATCTTATAAGAATAACGGGACAATCGCTATGGGTCATTTACATAGTGAGGTAGATGTCTTTTGAGATAAGATGGAAATTTTATATTGCACAAAAGTTGCTATATATGTAGCAATGTAACCAATCATACATAAAAAGTACATTTTTTTTAAAAACCCCCTAGATTCCTTTTGGTACTCACCAGAACATTAAGTTACCATCAACTAAAGAATACATCATATCAACATAATAATAATGTTATTAAACTTGATACCTCGATTAAAAACAAATATTAATAATTGGGAAAGAAATATATGCTTGAACAACTTTTCCCATTCAGTTTAACAACTATACTTGTGTCCTAAATGTAAATGTATATTATGAATATTTATTGTTATTTTGTCCCAAGTTTAAATTTAATCTATGTCAGGGTACACTTAACGGAAGATGGGGCATGGCTGGGTCTGAATCAAGCCCTGCATCTTTGTTTCAACTTTATGTTGATTACGGGCGATATCCAGAGGCTACTAATCTGCTGCTTCACTATATTGAATCTGTTGCATCACTCGTATGTTTCATTCTTTTGTCGGTCAACTTTTTTTTATTGATATATTATAATTTTTTAGGGTCAAAAAAAGTTTGACAAAAGTGTGTCTGGTCACCTGGACTGTAGCCGTTATGGCTATTACAAACTTTTACCAGTTTTGACCTGTTACCCTACCTCCCATTTTGCTTTCTTGAATGCTTACCATTTTAAATCATATTTTTTTAAACCGTGATGATCTTTCTGTTGCATACCTGCAGAGACCAGCTGATGTTATTCGTAGAAAGAAGACATGTGCAGTGTGGTTTCCATACACAACAATTGAACGACTGTGGTGTAAACTTGGAGACTTAATTAATTCAGGACATATGGTTGATCAATGTGAAAAGCTAAGAAGCCTGTTACACACGGCTTTGCTCAAGCATTTCAAACAGGTAATGTTTCCACTTATCAGAGGGGGGGGGGGTACTTTCAACCCACTTATTCACAAACGGAGTGATTTGGGTTGTGTTGCATGTAATGGGTCTAATGGATTGACCAGCTAAACATCAGCTAAAACCAATAGGGGTTGAAAGTCATTTAAACTGTATTCAAATACAATAAAACCTTGTAAATCGGCTTTCTTGGTTAAAAAGCATGCCTCATGCCTGGTTTTTGAGGCGCGTGAAGCGATTAGAAAAATACCTAGGGTATGGAGATGACGCTTATTGGGCATGTGGTTCAAAATCAAATCAGGTCTGGAGGCTGTCATGTAAAACAACCAAAAAGGATGAAGAGATTATGAATCGTTTACTTGATAACGAAGGCTGATATGTAAAATAGATAAAGAGAGTTGCAACTTTTGGTTGTAGATAAAATTTATTTGGTTCTTAATAGAGCAATGCCTCACGTAAGGGAAGCTCTTGCCTCGGCTTTTAGGAGCTAATGCTTCGAGCGCCTCACGTGTTCTAAAACCAATATCAATTTTTGAAAGAATGTTTAGTGTCATAATATAGTTTTTAAATCAGTTTATAAAACACTGATATATTTATGAAAGATGATAGTAAGAGTTTGCGTGCTGTGATAATGATTGGTGAACTTACCATCTTCTTATAATTTTGGATCCAGCTAAATGTCGACTCGGATGATGTGATGTCCTTAGCAACCTGATTATTCTTCAGCATCGTCATCTGTTTCAGCATCATGTAAAAATGATTTGATTTCCATAAATACACCTGGCTTGTTTGGCATTCATATTATCAGTTGGAAGGCTTGTAACATCACATGAAAGAGTGGAGTACAATTGCATGATTTATGCTCAAGATCTTGGGTGACAGTTAACGGTTGAAGCTTGCTATTCACACCCAAAGTGTTCTTCATTGTTGTAAAAGTAAAACCGAATAGGAAATTAGGAATCAGTATCTTGTTCTACAAGATTTGTGTTTAGAGGGTAAGCTAGGGCCTGGTAGACATGTTTTGTTGCATTACAAAATGTTGTTTTGACCGTTCGACGGTTTAATAGTCTATAGTTTGGTACATGTAACAGGCCGTATAAATTAAAGCGGCTGGTTATATTGGGTTCAGTGGCATCTTGGTAGTTTTTTTTAAATCAAAACGCTTTTGATAAATATTAATTAGATTAATATAATATATAATGCGGTGGAGTAAAAATTAATTAAATATCAGAGTGAGCCCGACAGGATCTAGGGTAACAAACAATCTAAATACAGAATGATATTAACTTACCGATGATATGTTGGGTTTGTGAAGGATTTGGGCTTGGGTCAATGTTTAGTTTTCTTGTTAATTAAGCTGTAACCCTATTTAGTCTCTCTATATATATTCATGTCATGTATTTGTAATCTTTGTATAAAGAAAATAAATAAAACCCTAGTTGCAGCCCGTGGATGTAGGTCACATCGATCAAACCACGTTAAATTCTTGTGTCGTTTGTTTTCCGTTTCTTCTGCGTGATAATCGTTTGTGCGTGTTTCGTGTGTTGGTTTCGTTGCATCGGCTTGATTCGTAACAAGTGGTATCAGAGCTTAGGCTCGTTGAACACATGGGATTGCACGGAAGACGATTCGTATAAGGTTGAAATCTCTTGAGCCGTCGTTAGGGTTTGATCAATAACTTTTGGATTTGTCGGGTAAAGGTTAGAGTTTTGTGTTTTCAAGTTTGAATTTGTTTTGACTGGTTATTATCAAGTGTTTGGGGAACTGTGTTTAGTGAAAGAAACGTACGTTTGGGTTTAGATTTGTCTGCAAGGTTGTTTTGTAGGAGCAAATCGGTCAATTGACAGTGCTTAGTAGAAAAGTCATCAAGTTCAGGCCCGTGTCATTGCTGTGTCTGTTCACTGTTTCGATTTGTTTCTTGTTTGCTGTTTGAGATGGCTGAAGACGGGAAGGTTGTGATCGAGAAATTTAACGGTTCTTATTTTAGTTGGTGGAAAATCCAAGTAGAAGCATTGTTATGTCAAAAGGACTTGGATATGGTACTAGAAGAAAAGCCTGCGAAAATAGAACAAGCTGATTGGGAATCAAAGGACAAGAAGGCTCGTGTGATTATTACATTGGCTTTGACAAAAAATGTTGCTTTTAATGTCATCAAGGAAACCATGACTCATGGTATGATGACTACTTTGTCAAATATGTATGAAAAACCGTCTACGACGAATAAGGTGTTCTTGATTTGGGAGCTGGTGAACACAAGGATGAAAGAAGGAAGCTCAGTGATTGCTCATAATAACAATCTAAATTCTATCTTAACAAGACTTATATATGTTGGAATTAAGTTTGATGATGAAGTTCAGGCTCTACTGCTGTTGTCGTCTCTACCTGATAGTTGGTCTGGAACTGTGACTGTAATTTCAAGTTCTGTGGGGACTAAGGGTTTTAATCTAAATGGTATTCGGGATCTAATTATGGGTGAAGAAGTCAGAAGAAAGAACTCGGGTGAATCATCTAATAGTGAACTATTAAATGTTGGCAAGTGTCGGGGTAATAACAGGAACAGTGGGAGTCGGGGGAAGAAATTCATCTAAACCTAGGAAGAATGTGAAGTGTTGGAGCTGCAATGAGGTGGGACATGTTAAGAGTCAATGTCCAAATAAGAAAGAATTAAACACTGTTGCTGGGGAAGTTTCTGATGATGATGCATTGATACTCAATGTGGAAAATAGTGTGGACTCTTGGGTCATGGATATGGACAATGGTGAAACGATGGTGAATCTCAAACATGGTGATTTTGGAAAGGTACGATTAGCCAATGACGAGATACTTGAGGTAACATGCATGGGTGATCTTAATCTGCTTCATTGGGTACTACATGGAACCTAAAGAATGTCAGGCTGATTCCGGGGCTGAAGAAGAAACTGATTTCAGTTGGTCAGCTGGATGAACAAGGACTAGAAGTGAGGTTTGGTGGTGGTAAATGGAGGGTGCTTAATGGTAATCTGGTTATTGCTCGTGGTATGAAGCGTGGGTCATTGTATATGGTTGAGATACCCGCTGAGGGATGTATGACCATCCCGGTTAAGCATGACAAAATCCGGTTCACTAAATCTGGTGCTAAGAGAGTTCATTTTACAAACGTGAAGTCTCGAGCAGGGATGTTAGGTGAACGAGTTCGAAAGTCTAAACCGTTCAGGGGATATGGTGACAGTGGGAGCACAAGACGTGTTTCGGGTACAATTATAAAGAATCGTTGGGTTTTAAAGACTACGACTGAAAAATTCTCTCCTGGTGATTGTTTGTTGAATTTGAAGAGTGATAGTGATCCTTGATATATCTTTGAATCCGGTGGAATGTCCAAACCAGTTAAGATGGAGGATGAGTCGTTGGCGGGACTAGTCACGACTGAGTTGGAGCTCGGGGGAGATTCAACTGGCCCTTCTGGTACTTGATGATGAGGGGCCGCTGCAACTAGGAGATGTGATAGTCTTAGCTTGTTTTTTGGGAACTAGAGGCTTGAAAGACTTGTTTAAAGATTACTGAAGTTACTAGATGACTGGGTTGCTTTGTACTTGAATAACGGGCTTGAATAATGGGTTCTAGCCGTGAAAACAGCCGCTTGCACAAAATTGTGCAAGGAAAGGTTGCGTACATCAGATCACTTCGCGATCCGGCCCCTCCCC
>BJCN01147145.1:634-11662 GCA_018326445.1 Flaveria brownii
GTGGTGGTGGCTGCGATGATGCGGTGGCGCCTATGGTTGTCGGTGACGGGCATGATGGTGGATGATGGTGGCCGGTAGTGGTGGTCGTGCCTGGTAATGGTTGCTGGGGGTGATGGGCATGATGGGGGGTGGTGGTGGCCGGTAGTGGTGGTCGTGCCTGGTAGTGGTACCTGTGACAACCGATCTTAGTGGGCGGTGGTGATGGTGGTGATCGTGGTAGTAGTGGTGGTGGTCACGAGTGGTGGTGGTGGCTGGTGGTGGTTGTGGTGGGTGAGTGGTGTTGGTGACTAGAGATGAAATAAGGAATTAAATGAAAAAAAAGAGGGAGTTGGATGGAATGAAATTACTTATGTAATAGTTCATTCTATTATCTTTACCAACTAAACATGTGTTTTTTCATTCACTTTTAACGATTCATTCCATTTCGTATCATGCCCCATCTAACATCATTAAAAGACACCATCATCTATCCTCCGGATACGGATACAACTTTTTTTTGAACGGCCAACGAATAATTTTTAAGCCCGGTCACCCGGGTAAACCCATTGGCGAAAGGCCACCCACGCCCGCGAACACAGACAACGCTGGTGACCCGGCTCGCCCACCATTCCAAGGGAAACCCACCACCCAAAGGCCCACTGTGATAAAACCCTTGGCCCACTTGAAGTATATTGCACCTAGTGAGACTCCAACCCATGACCTCCACTTTAGAAAATCATAGAATGCATCCTCCTAAACCAGTTGATCTAGGATTCGTTTTATATATATATTTTTTTATATACATTTTTTAGGCTTATTCTTTAAATTTTACTTGGATTTAAATTTTAGGCTTATTCTCAGAGAACTGAAATATACATATGAATATACACATGAATGATTTAAATTTTAGGCTTATTCTCATAGAAATGAAATATACATACGGATACAACGACAAATTACTTGGATTTAAATTTTATATACATTTTTTTCCTAAAATAGATAATCCATTGTTTTAGGCTTATTCTCAGAGAAATGAAATATACATATGAATGATTTTTGTTCAATGTTCTAGGTTTCCCCCTTCATTTTACACTCCCACTTGATCAAAACCCTTATCGAGCTCAGGAAATCACCAATGGCGAAGGACCGAGATGATTCTCCAGATGACGACCACAACCTTCTAAAAGAAGCTTCATCCAAAAGAGATCACCACCACCATCACAAATCCAAGAGGAAACCCGAAGACATACCCGACCCCGAATCCAACATCTCATCCGAATCCGATCACAGAAGCAAACGCAGCGGCAGCCGGAGCACCAAAAGTCGCCGGAAATCCAGATCAAAATCACACCGGAATCACAGCGACGAAGAAGATGACGACGATGGATCGGACTCCGGCACTGAATCGGAGTCGGAGTCGGAGAGTGGGAGCTCGGAGTATTCGTCGGAGGATGAGAGCGAGAGTGAGAGTGAGGAGGAGAGGCGGCGGAGAAGGAGGAAGGAGAGGAAGAGGAGGGAGGAGAAGGAGAGGAGGAGGAGAAAGGAGAAAGAGAAGAAGAGGAGGAGGAGAGAGAGGGATGAAGATAAGCTGAAGAAGAAGAAGAAGAAGAAGAAGGATAAGAAGAAAGATAAGGTGAAAGTGGGGGCTGTTACAGATTCTTGGGGTAAGTATGGGATTATTAGAGAGACTGATATGTGGTAAGTGTTTGCTTCATCTTCTTGTGATTTTTGTTCATTTTCTGTAATCTGTTTGATAAGTTAGGAGTATAATCTGCTCTGCTAATTTTAGTTAGGATTTATAGATTGATGACAGAGTGATTTAGTATAAGCATGTGAATCTCAATTTGGGTGGCATTGAGGTGATCATTTCAAGTAGCAGGTAGGTTGTTGAAGTCACTAGGTGCACTCTCAAGGCGAAAAGGTTGAGCTTGAGCCTAGGCTTGAGAGAAAGCGAGGGCCTTTTTAAGCATGACAAAGTACACACGGTATTAACAAGTCAGTTTAGGGGTTATAGACATGTTTTAGGCTGCTTTAGACGTGTTCCTGACCATTTTTAGATGTTTTAGACCATTTTAGACGTTTAAGATCAATTCTGGCTGGGATCCTCGCCTCACCTGGGCGCCTAGATAAGCACCTTTTGTTCCTTTGACTACATAGAGTAGCAAAATCATAATTTGTAAGCCTGTGAATTTTGAAAACATGAAGTATGAAGTGTACTTGCCACCTCAAAGTTGAACTTAAACTCAGTAGTTATCTATAATAGATAATCTTTTGCTATCACCTTAGTCAACCGTTGATTTACTGGATGAAAATAGCTGAGTTTGTGGAAGACACCGAAATGTATCCGTACTCAGTGTCAGACACTCAGACCAGCTAGGCATCCTGTGGGATCAAGTAATATAACAAAAACTGATGTAAATACAGTTTTAAATCTAATGGTAGAAAAGCATATGTATATTATTTGTTAACCCGATCGCTTTTAGATGGTTACTCCCTCTTTCAGTTTGTTTTACAGTTTCTTTTGTAGTTAAATTGTCAAAACACTAGCTTTCTTTTCTAATTAAGGAAAATGCTAAAAGTAGCCCTTAAGATTATGGTTAACATCAATTTTTATATATTTTCTTTACTGTTTGTGTAAATATACTGTTAGCCATGGCCACAAGTTGGTTGTTAAGATCTCATATTTAGAGGAAGAATTTTTCTATATATAGATGAAAGAGAATCCTTGATGATAAAAAAAAAATTAAACTTTTGACAGAATAATTGATCAAGTATATCTATTCCATCATTGATTTAACGAGTTATTCTTCTTTTTTCATGTACAATTACTCCTTTTTCCAATAAAGATGAATGTGTGACCTTTTAAAATTTGTTTTATAAATTAGTATTAGTATTATTACTACTTTTTTTCATTTTACGAACACCATCACCTCCTACAACCTCTCTTTCGTTTGGTTCTGCCCCTTATTTACATGAATCTCTATTTGTTTACAGGAATAAACGGCCTGAGTTCACTGCATGGCTAGCAGAAGTGAAACAGGTATTGACTTTGCACATTTTCTCAATAAGAACTTAAAGTCTTTGCATATCAGCGCATGCGAATGTGTATTCATTTTCATTTTCCAGGTAAACCTTGAAAGTCTGCCAAATTGGGAAGAGAAGCAGATGTTCAAACAGTATGTTTTACACTCATTTGTCACCTTTTAAAAAGCTTAAATATGCTCAATTCATAACAATCCAAAATTTTTATTTATTTTTTTCATTTCTCGTATTTGAGACTAGTAAATGCAACAAAATCTCTGACCTTGGTATCTGTACAGGTTTATGGAGGATCATAACACAGCCACATTTCCTTCTAAAAAGTAAGTAAAAGACTCATAAAAGACCCATTTCTCTGATCCCTTTTTGTCATCATAACTCAAAATTGTGTTAATGTTGTAAAGTTTACATCTTGTTTACATCTTTTGGCTGCAGATACTATAATCTTGATGCTTATCACCGAAGGAAAATGGAGAAGGCCATGAAAAAAGGCTCCATGAAAGCTACAAAATCAGAACGTGTTGTGTTTAATGATGAAGAGCAACGACGGTATTTTTCACTCTGTTTTACCAACAAACCACAGGGTTCCAAAGATAGTAGTTGAATCATTCGATTGCATGTTTGGAAACCTGTGATTTTATATTAGTTGACAGATCAACAGAAAATGGCATTCTCATTAGAAAAAATCGATTGTTGCTCTATTTGCAGACTAGAATTGCAGAGAGAACGTGAGAAACAGAAGGAAGCTGAGGTAGAAGCATTGAAACGCTCGATGCAAAGTGGAATGGTACTTGATACCCTTATGGAAAACCTGATTTGCTTATTAACTCATGAAATTTGGACTTATTTACATGTGTATTCTCTTGATTTCTTAGGCACAAGCAATGAAAGAACAAGCTCAACTGAGAGAAGAGATGAATTATTTATTCAAAATTGGCAATGTTGAGGTGTGTAACAAAATAATAAGGGGAAAAAATAAGATACCTAGTTTCAAACCTTGTATATATTTGCTGATACATTGATCTTATTGTTGAATTACAGGCGGCTACTGCCATTCAAAGACGATTGGATCCTGATCTTCCTATGTGAATGGGTGTATCAGAAGCTTGACTATCAGTGGTTTTTAGGTTTAGCATATTTCTTTACCTGTGCTTGCGCAAACCCATAGACTGGCCATTAGCAACGAGAATACTTTTCTAGTTTTTACACTGGCTGGCTGACTGGCTGGTTGTTTACATGTAACTTTTAACACTTGAAACCTAACAATTACAAGTTCTGTTCTCATGATTGTAATTGACATCTTTTGTGATTCAAGCGTCACAATGTAATATGGTTTTAGTCCTCCGCGATGATCTCTTTCTTGACTTATTCAGTACGTGCAATCATCCATGAGGACTTCATGCTTAACGAGTCAAGAAGGCAACTTAGTGGTAAACCATTGCTACCTAATTTGTGTTTTGGATCTTGAATCGGAAAATGGGAATGGTGAAGACCCCTTACAAGTTGCACCAACTACGAGCCTTGGTGGCTCTACTCAAATTGCTAGTGTTGTCGATGTGACCTAGAGTCACGGTTCCCGACTGTTCTCTTAACAATCGTGTTCCTCCCCAACCTGAATGCCCGTATCCACCCCAGCCTATCCCTGGGCGTCTTAACCATGAATGTCAAATTGTCAACCAACCTACCCTAACCAGAACTTGCTTATCCTCAGCCTGAGCCATTCTATCCTCTCAAGACTGAACCAGCCTATTCTCCCCTAGTAAGTGGTCCTCAAATTCATTTTGATCGTCTCTTTTTTGGTATGAAATGTAGCCTGACTAACTCAAGAAACCAGCTACAAGAAGTAATAATAGAAATCACCAATGCGGTCATTAAAACAAGGGTGGGCCATGAATGAACAAGATTGTTGATTCAGAAGCTTTGTTCTTGGCTCTAAAAATCAACTGCTTTGTCCACAACCTTGTAGAATTTTGGATACAAAGTGTTTCTTTTATGCAATTATACTCTGAATAAACGTTAATTGCACGCACACACATACAAACATGTATGTTTGATGAATGAGCTATAGTTTTTCATGTTCTGGGATAATCACATATCATATAATTCATCAACATGCTATGTGAAAATGGCTGGTGAACTTTAAATTATATTAACTGAAAAGTAAATTCAAGAGACATTTGTCTTAATTGTTTTTCAAGCGGGCAACGAGTATGATCTAGTAACGGTTTTTAGCAGAAAGCTGGGTGAAACTGGAGATACGGAAACAGATGGTCGAAGACGAGGGGAACTGGATGTCATGATTATAGGTGGTTGTAATTCAACTGTCAAACCATCACCAGGCGTCTTCTCTATCGGAGGACTATTGAGCTCTTGGTGGTCAAAATCGTCTAAAGATATGACAGTGCTGGTTTCTGTGCGAACCGTTGAATAATCACTGTATGTATCCAATCTTCTCCTTCTCCTCTTAGCGTCCTTTCTCCATCCTTGGATTGTTTCTCTAATTCTTTGCGGAATCAATGCAGCCTTGTGATTCGTACCCATCTGCAAAACAATACGAAGTCAAATGAGTTTTACACTTTCACCAACTACAGTGTAGATTAGAGGTGGCAATTTAACTAAATACATTGATATTGGGCTAATCTTAGTCATACAACCACCTAAATCTATCTTTCTTTCTTCTTTAAAAAAAAGATTTAGAATATAAAAGTTGGACAAAAACTTGTTAGTAGGTTACCCTAACTAGACCTGTTATTTTCTTTTTTGAACAACTTTCTTGCTCCTAAACACCACATAAACTTCCACTTGTAGTGATTTGAACCCACTAGAAGACCATCATGACAGACCCATTACCTAACCCACTCATTTTGCCATCTCTAGTGTAGAAGAAATTCACTTTCAAACACTTGGAAGAAGATATAAAGTAAATCTGATGAACAATGTTTATTGAAGAGAGGGCAAAAGTGCATTTTAAGGATTATCAATTAACATCAGAGAACTTCATTTAATAATAAGGGCTGTTAGGATTGTCAGTGGTGGCGTGTTACGTCTGTCAACTTTAGTAAGTTAAACAGGCAGTATAATATTGTAATGTGCTCATATAACACATCATATAACCATGTTTGATATGTAAGCATGACACATAATATGGCCTATATAACATCGGTCCCATATAACACCTCATTCTGCCCACATAGGGTCATGCGTCTATATGACATGTCAATGTGTGTGGATAGCATGCCTGTGGTGTGTCTCTAGTCCACCCCTTTAATTAAATCACCAGTTCAAATCTGCCAACAATTTTAGAGACCTTCCTTTTTTAAATAAACAATGGTAGTTCTAATATCTCTTGATATATATAATCATAACTCTTACATAAATAAGGTAAATCGACTCTCGTGGCATTCATACCTGAGTAACTAGGGCATACAGTGGTAAAGTGCTATAGCTGCAGAGGAACTGCCCAGAAAACCTAATTTGTTAAAACAAATGAAACATAGGTTTATCAAGGGGTGGATCAAAGAAACTCTAGTTATTAAAAATATATGATATTTAGTAGTTTATGCTAACCCCAGAATCAGCCTGATATACACCATCATGTGTTGGTTTAGGAAGCAAGAGTTATATCCAAATTGCCACTGCAACAAACATAACATACACTTAATATAAACACAACATTTTTAATAAATGACCACATCGAAACTCCCTTATGCAAAATCACATTAATATAATAAGATAAATTATTTCAAAGTACTTCAATTGAAGTGGTGTTGTTAAAAGTTTCAAAAGCAAAATGTAATAAATTGAAAAAAAGAGATTACCCAGAACCAAATGACCGAAGCCAGCTCGAATGCATTCTGAAACAGGATTAACATGTTGGTCACATATTAGGCAACAATGTCCATTAACTATAATGATAACAAACTCAAAATCAACTAAAACCAGATAAGGTTCAAGATTATGAAAGTTTAATATGATAACGTTTGTAATAAAAAGGAATGCATATTTCAGTAACTTAGATACACAGCTCACCTGAAAAAGAATAAAATGAATCAGTGACAACAACAGTTCTGGCTTTTTAAACCAAAAAAGATCGTCTCGAGGCTTTAGTCTGGCTTTCGGAAAATACCCAGTAATTGCAGCACTTTCCAGGGCCAAAGTAGCTATAACATGTTGCAGTTTAACACCCAAAAGTAGAACGAGCTGAGCATAGACACAAACCACAAGAAAATATGCTCAAGATTATATATATATACAAAGTTCTTCAGTATAGGAGGAAAGTGGGGCCGAATGATATTTTCCATTATATTTCATAAAAAATATGAGCATAGACATGTTTTATGCAGAAAATAAAATTGTTTCGGAACTCAATGGGAATATTAACAGGACATCAAAGCTTATAGAATGATGAGAGTAAATTTAACTGATTGTTTAACCTAGTTCATCCAAGTGAGATACTACCATGAGATGAAGAACAGTTTCAATAGGATAAGAAACTAGTACTTACAGCAACAGGAACTAAAGAAATCCAGAAATAGAGATTAGATCCTGCAAAAAAGGTTCAAAATCTAAATTATATTCTCAGATTTGATAAATGGTAACGATACCAAGATTGTCTTTGCGACACAGGCTTGACGTAGGTAATTGAAAGGTGATAACAAGCTTCCTCATTTTTCAGAAATTCCTATGTTGCCCCAGCAGTAAATAGAACTTTACCATCTACATTAAAATACATAAAAGCGACCACGAATCCCCAGAGCGGGACACTGCAAGAAATAACAGAATTTCAGCAATTTTTAAATGGTAATAAGGATCATAAAACCAACAAATAGAGCATAAAAGGAATTTTCCCATTTTGATCTTTTTGATTCTCGTTTTAGCCAAAAAGATATATGCTGCCATAATCCATAGTATTGCTACAAATTATCAAAACTGAGAATCTATTTTATTTTTCTACCTCAAGCCAACTATGCTCTGAAATTCTTCTTCCATAGAGCGAATCATATAGCTGTGGAAATCATATTTTGATGTAAGGTTGTGGTTCTGCATAATAGGAAAAAAAACGCCCTTTTTAATGTAAAGGTATAAACTGTACAAAAATGTATTCATAAAAAGATATTGCAGCATTCCAACTTAATTTTGCTCAGGGTTCATACTTTATACCATGATGAAGGCTTCACGTAACATAAGGTAATCAGCACGAATAACTGAACTTCCGAATTGCCGAAAGAAACAAACCTGCAATTTAAGTTAAGAGAAAAGTAGATTATCAGATGATTTATTTGCTTTGCATAAACATTTTCCGTAAGTTATTAGATTACATTTATTTGAACGAAAGGGAAGCTCGATGTTTAGCAGTCTGATAGAGATAGTGTACCTACCGTCCAAGTGAACAAGCCATTCCTAACCAAAGGACCTGATATGTGTAATTTTAAAATGGCTGGCTGCCTCCTCAATATCTCATTTCTTGATATTTCTGCATATGAAAATAAGCTTAAAACAATTTACCTAATGATAATCAATTAACTTCACTAAATATGACCATATCATACCACTTAGGACACCATGTTGGTCCATTTGGGCATCCTCCTCCCATTTTCTCCAACTTCGGATCTGGTTAAATTACCACAGTGAAAATAAAATCAGCAAGGTTATCTACATTCATATTCTGTACAAATTATTAGAAAAACAAAGTAGTCCCATAAACTAAATAAAAACATAGAATGTAAGACAACTATCAAGCATCAGCAGAGAATAGAAAAAAGAAAGAAAAAAAGAATCAAAACCTTCATTATTGCCAGAAGCATGGTTAAGCAGCTATAAGATACATGTGTAATTGCTATGACAAAAATAAAACGATGCAGTTGCTCAAGTCCTTCATTTGATATAAATGGCTCATAATTCTGTAGATTCAAAGTTACAAACACAAATTAGTAAGATAGAAGTTGGGAAAAAACCATAATAATCATACAAATAACCGTCTCACCTTCTTACAAGTTTTGTTATCTAATTCATCTAAACGTCTATGTTTACTATCTCCAACTTGTTGATTGTTATTAGGCTTGCTGCATGGATAAAAACCACCATTGTAGAACTTTGAAGGGATGCAAATATCAGATATACCGTTAGAGGTGGCTGCAAGAAGGAGTGATATGAAGCCAAGAAGCATCAACTCTGCAAATAATCAACCATCAACATACCAACTGCAACAACGATGCACTTGATTATCTTCAGCATATTTCATATACTCATTACCTTCTTTCATCTTCTCCACAGCAGCAAGCAATGGCCTGCGATTCACTCTCTTTAACCACTGTCATGCAGAAGAACACATGTATCAGACCATGAAGATGATTTCATTTGAGGAAAAAGAAAGATGATGAACCAACTTACACTAACCAACCGATGAATAGATCGCTCCACGAGCAAACATATAACAACAAAAGATGTCAAAACTATAGCAACAGACCATGTTGGAGTTAAAGCTAAAGATCTTGATTCTTCTTTAGATTCCACTGAAGACATTTTTCACCACTTGAAGATCTTTTTATCCCCCCAAAATCTTGATGTCTAACTGAAACACATGATCAATCACTCAAAGATCTTTATATCCCTCCAAAATCTTGACGTCTAATACGCATAACTCTTTAACAAGCATTTAGTCGAACCGATTATGTGCACTTTTAGATTCAATATCATTCATCTTTTTAAGCATAAGAAGCGCATACACTGGCTTAATAGTGGCAATGAAATCCATTTATTAATTTCCGTTAACAGCGAATAAAGTATGATTAAAAAGCGATTAAACAAGTGATAATTTTTAAAGTTGTGTTCTAGAAAGGAGTGGCAATCCCTCCACATGGAATCTATTCTTGATTCTGTTAATATTGGTAAACGGAGGACTGTTTCCACGTATTAATGCAGGCGTTAGAATGCTACAGAGGTGTTATTTTTTAATCTATCGTTATTTAATAAACATTTGTTAAATACAGTTGCAATTATTCTTGTCGGGTTGTCTTTTTTTCTTCTTCTTTTTAATAGTATTTTATAACTATATAGTTAGTAGGGAGTCTACTATAGGTATATACAGACATGATATCTGAACACTTTGAATACATGTTATATTGTCCAATGCGTCCCGTATTGATCTTCAAGATATTAAATCAGTCTTCATGACCTTTTATAACCTATATCGGCCATTACGGCCGGTAATGACATTAACTTTGAAGCCGTAATGAGCCTTATGATCGTAGGTAGCAATTTCTTGAAAAAAAAATCATGTTTAGATTTAAATTTTTAGTTTTCTTTAGATAAAAGATTTAGAAAATCTTATGACCATAAGCCTCATTACAGCCTTATAAGTTTAAGTCATTATTGGCTGTAACGGCCGATACAAGCCGTAAAACTTCATAAACTGATAAATTTGATATTTTGTAGGGCCATAAGAGTTGTATGTCCAGATAACAATGTCTGGATGTACGTATATCCTCACCCTTTATCCGCCATAACGGCCCGTAATGGCATTAACTTGGAAGCCGTAATGAGCCTTATGACCATAGATAACAATTTCTTGAAAGAAAAATCATGTTTAGATTTGAAATTTTAGTTTTTTTAGATAAAATATTCAGAAATCCTTACAATCATAAGGCTTATTACGTCCTTATAAGTTTAAGTCATTATGAGCTGTAACAATCGATACAAGCCATACAACTTCACAAACTGATAGATTTGATAATTTGTAGGGCAATACGAGTTGTATGTCCAGATAATAATGTCCAGATAATAATGTCTAGATGTACTTATATCCTCACCCTTTAGTAATCTATTTAGGATGTTTGATTTCTTAAATTATCTGAAGTTAGATCCTAAATGTTGTCTATTACATGTTTGTTACTTGTTCTTTTTGATCTATAATTTTGGGTTTTAGTTTCTTGCTAGCCCATCTTTTTCATATATATATATATATATATATATATATATATATATATATATATATATATATATATATATATA
>BJCN01147158.1:1811-13701 GCA_018326445.1 Flaveria brownii
AGACCGTTAGACGCGTGGGCCACTGTTTAGGCGCATGGGTAACTTACTTTCACCAATTCAATATAAATCAGTCCCAATTCATCCCATATCATAATCTAGGCTTAGTAATAACATTCTAAGCATCACCAAAGGTACATACACACATATAAATCCCAAATTTACACCCACCCACATACACATTCACACATACACATACGGGTGAAAACCCATTTTATAAAAACATGAACACATGCATTTCCAGCCCCAAAGTTTGTTATAAAACATGTTAAAAGGGGGTTCTAGAACTCACCTTAGCTGCTTTCGTGTAAGACTTCCTCAAACCCGAATGTAATGAGTTCAAACGCCTAAAAACCCACCAAAACACACACACACAAACGTACATAATACATATAAGCATATAACCGAGACCAAAACCCAACATGAACACTTAAAACATTCGAATTTCTAACCTGAATCAGCCTTTTTCTTCTTCTTCTTTCAAAACCCGAAAGTTCCCTGCTCTTTCTTTCTAACACCGGTTGAAAATGAGGGTGCAAAAAGGTGTGGGCGACCATGCCTACTTTATGCACCAACTTTTGATACTTTTTGTCCTTTTGATACTTTTAACCCCTCTTCTTGGATTAAATGACATTTCCTTCTTTTATTCACGTTTATTCTTTCGTTCTTGTCGATTAAAAAAATATCCGGGTGTTACAGTTATGCTAAAAAATCTTGAAAATTACTCAAATTAACCATAACCGATTAGCATCGATAGAACCCGAGTCAGTTGAAACAATTCTTAAGTATCCAATTTGGATATATGTATACATGTATGTAAATACTTAGTGAAATAAGAATAAAGTATTTATAGACTAAATTATGTGTTCAGAAGAAAATGTTTGACCACATAACACTAATTCATGATAATATGCTTTGAGAAGATTGAACTTATGATTACTATCCATCACGAATGATTGCATTTGAGATTTCATGTAACCGGGAAGTTGAGATTTTCATGAAACCGAATGTATCAAACGTAAGTTACGGAGAAAACGAATGAATTTTGAGGACGAGTAAATGCATTTATATATTACTGAAAGGAATCTTGCATCGCGCCAATAATTCGAAATCAAAAGCTTTGGAGTTAATAAAGCTAGCTATATGCGCGTATGAGGCCATACGCAACGTATAGCCATGTGGCGTATAGGCTAAGTGTATAATTCCACGGACACGTATACGCCGCGTATGGACCCATACGCGGCCCATACACGACGTATATGTGTCGATAGGACCTGCACACTTAGCCTATACGCCACAGGGCTATACGTGACGTATGGCCTCGTAAGATGCGTATAGATTTGCTGAATGATTGACTAGACACGTATAAACACCATGAAAACGACTAAAGCGACATGGAATGGGAGGCATTAATGGAGGATGCCCATACGCCGCGTATATGGGGTGTCAATTTATCCAAGTGGGTGTCTCTATATTAGGAGGTGGAGATTGACAACTTTTAGGGTGCAGAATCTATCTTCAACGAGTCAGGAGGTGGAGATTGATAGCTTTCAGGGTGCAGAAGTTTCAGATTGATGAATGTAATAGTAGATTTCAACTTTCTGCTTAGTGACCACATAAACAGTCATGTCATCGACAAACTAACAAGGTTAACTCTCAGTTAGTAAGAGATCGTTAGAAAAAAATGAGCTCAAATTTGAGAGTGTTTGTAAATATTTTATGAGTTGTGATTAATTTCAACCAATCAATAATTAAAATCCAATAAACTTTTAATAAATGATCATTTAATATTAAAAACCTATATACTTTATTCTTATTTTTCATGAAAACGTGTGGCATTATTATTTTGGGATATAAAACCCCTCAACTTTCAAAAATAAATAAGAAGTTAGTAAACTAATTAACTAATTTTGGCATGCACTCACTTAGCTTGAATTTTTATAAGTTAAAACGAACTAAACTTAAACGTAGTCAAACTTGTGCTTAGTTTAAACCATTACATTTCAAACAATAGCTAACTATTCTAAAATTGCTCCTTTTACTATAACAAAGATAATAAAAATTGTTATTAAAAAACAGCATCCCTTAAATTTGTTGAGAAGGAACCAAATGGAACCAATTTCACATCGACTAGAAAAGGAAGGTTATAGTTTTAGAAGCCAAAAAGCTAGTGTCAAAAAGTGACACATGTAACGGATACATAATAAGGACTAATGTGCAAATAAGGAAAACATAGCGGGCAAATTATAAATTGTGCATAGTTTTATTCTAGTCCTCTAAGTTGTGCATGTATACGTTTATGGGTAGAAAAGAAAGATAAATGATGTGTGCAGAATGTCGTTTGGGGAAGAAAGAAAGAGAGATACATAGGAAAGGAAACCCTTGTCTTCTCCTCTCTCCATCGTGCTTGCTTGTCCTGTCCTGAGTCCTGAGTCCTGAGTCCTGAGTCCTGAGTCCTGAGTCCTGAGTCCTCTTCCTCTCTCCCCCCACCATTTACGGACCCCACAGTCCCTCTAAACCCCTTCTTCTCCCCCTCCCTCACAAGCACCAATAATGCCAGCGTCTTCCTCAGGTGCCTACACACACACACACGCAATTCAATTGGTGCTTTTAAGCTTTTGATTCTGTCTGCAATTGCAGTTTCACCCTTGATTTGATGTGGGTTTTCATTTCTTTTGATTTTGATTTCGTTCAGAGACGAGAAACAGGTGGAGGAAACGGAAGCGAGGAGAGCAGCCCCGGAAACCTAGACCCCAACCCCAGCTCTATCATGACGAGGAAGATGACAATTACGAAGACGAAGAGGATGTTGACCTCGATCAGCACAACATGCAGCCTGAAGTCGAGGATGACCCCGTCAATTTGCCGAATCCCGCCGCCGTCGCCGGGGCTGAGACGGAGGTCCTCTCCGATGGGGCCGTACGAATCTCTGCATTCCCTTCTGTCATCAAGCAGGCGGTGAATCGGCACCATTACTCGGTGATTCAGGTGGCTGCGAGGGAGAGGGCTTGTCTAGCTGGAGACACCACTGGTGGTGGCCTCAATTATCTCTCTTTGGAGAATGTTTCACACGGTCAGCTGCAGGCGCTGTCTGCCATTCCTAGGGATGCTCCCGTTTTCGCTGGAGGAGACTCTGAAGGGTCTTATGTTATCACGCCCCCTCCCATTATGGAGGGCCGTGGTGTTATCAAGAGATACGGGTCGAATCGGGTCCATGTTGTTCCAATGCACGCAGGTATAAGTCTGTAACACCATAAGCTTATAATTACTTTGCAGAGAAAACACATTTAGGCCCCATTTGTATGTTTCTGCTTCTCTTTGCTTTGGTAATCTGTCTTTGATAATTAAGGTTTAGTAATGGTATGCACTTGTTAACCGTATAAAGTGGTTTGAAAAATTATTTTCTGTTGTGGGTTTTGGTGTTCTTAGATTTAGGTCTCATTTGTGTGTTGCAGTAATACTGCTGCTCTTTTCATAGAGCTATCTTGGATGATTAGGTTTTAGTAATTTTATGCATTGATTAACCATTGAATTGGCTTGAATGTGATTCTTTGTTCTGGGTTTTGGTGTTCTTTTAAAGTAGATAGTGACACTTGTTATATGTTGCAGCAATTCTGCTTCTTTTTGCTTTTTTAACCTATCTTGGATACTTATGTTTTAGTAATTTTATGCACTCGTTAATCATATAAAATGGCTTGGATTTGATTTTCTGCTGTTGGTTTTAGTGCTGTTTTAAGCAGATTTATACCCCATTTGGATGTTGCAGTAATTCTTCTGTCTTAGCTTTTTGGTCTACCTGGGATAAGTAGGTTTTAGTAACTGTATTTGCTCGTTAGTCATTGTGTTTTGTGGTGTTCTTTTGAAGCGTATTTTGACCCATTTGTATGTTGCAGTAATTATGCCTCTCTTTGCTTTTTATTATGTTAATTCTGATTCTCTTTGTTTTTTTAATCCATCTTGTATATTTAGGTTGTAGTAATTGTATGTCCTTGTTAATCATGCAAAGTGGCTTGGATATGATTTTCTGTTGTGGGTTTTGGCGTTCTTTTTAGAGCAGAGTTAGGCCGTATGTTGCAGTAATTCTGATACAATCCCCTTCGGTCAAACTGGGTGGGGGCAGACCCAGTCAACCTGGGATGGCTGGAAAAAGTGGGCTGAGTCAGGAGGTGGGGTAGTTACATGTTATCTTCTTTATATTTGTTTAGAATGTTCTAGTTTCAGTGTTGAGTATTTTGATTAAGTGTTTCCGGTTGCATGTTGGAGATTGGTTCCTCTCGAAGATGTCTGTACTGTTCTGTTGTTTAAGTTTCAATCAAGCCGACTAGTGTTCTATCAAAATCTGCATCTTTATGTGTTTTTAATCTATTCTGTTGTGGGTTTGGTGTTCTATTCAAGCAGATTGGTTTTCACCAACAACAGTAAACAGGTTAGAGAGACAAGCTGTGCCACATTTTTTCTCTGGGAAGTCGAAGGACCACACTCTAGAAAAATACATGGATTGTCGTAACCGTATAGTTGCTAAATACATGGAAAATCCAGCAAGAAGGTTGTCAGTTAGTGACTGCCATGATTTTTTAGTTGGTTTTGATGCTGATGATGTAACTCGAGTTGTACGGTTTCTTGAAAACTGGGGCGTTATTAACTACTGTGCTGCTCCACTTATTAATCATGAGCCTAGAAAAGAGGACTCACGTCTCACAGAGGATTCAAAAGGAGAATTACATGTGCCAGCAACTGCTCTGCGATCTATTGATAGCTTAATCCAATTTGATAAACCCAGATGTAGGTTAAAAGCATCAGATATATATCCGGAATTAGCTGTTGATAGTGAACCAAATTCTGATTTAGACAGCAGAATTCGCGAGGTATTATCTGAAAATAGGTGCAATCATTGTTCTCGATCTCTTGGTATAGTCTACTATCAGTCTTTCAAAGAGGTGATTTCTTAACCGTTTTGTTCTTTCTCTATCCTGTTTAGCATTTATTTGTTAAAGCTTTTTGCTTTTTGCTGACAGATTGAGACATTATTATGCTTGAGCTGTTTTAATGAGGGGGCATTTGTTGCTGGTCATTCAAGCTTAGATTTTATTAAGGTCGATTCCACCAAGGATTATGGAGATCTTGAAGCTGACAGTTGGACCAATCAGGAGACTTTATTGTTACTAGAAGCCATGGAACTATTCAACGAGAATTGGAGTGAGATTGCTGATCATGTTGGCACCAAATCAAAAGCTCAATGTATCCATCATTTTGTACGCCTTTCGATAGATGAGACTCCTTTGGAAAATATTGAGATTCCTGAAGCTTCAAACTTACCAAATGGTAATGGATGTGGGAAACCACAATCATATGCAAATGGGAAAGGTATGTTTACATTTTTTCAATTTCCTTTTTCTGTGTGGCAGGTTTGTTATCTAATCAAAGTTATCTTTGCAACATTTTCTTGCTAATATAGCGTCCATTACTGAAGACCTTGAAATTGAAGACAGATTGCCATTTGAAAAATCTGGAAATCCTGTAATGTCTCAGGTGAGTTGTTTTGTCAGGGCTTATTCTTCATCTTGAAATGCTTAGAATCACGTTATACATGGCGACATCATTGTAGCCTCCTCGCATGACACTCTATAGTTTTAGTTGTACAAAAGATTCAGACTCCTAACGATGCACATTAGTTCTGATCTGCATGTATCAACTTTTAAAAATTGAAACTATACATGCCAAATATCACCAGGTTATTCTATGGGTGTATAGACATTTCAGGCTCTTCATTCATTGACCTCTGAAAAACAGTTATGTTTGACTGAAGGAAGAAACAAAAAAAAGGAATAAACAACATAAGAGTGAGGGTCTAAGCACTGTATTTTGAAACAATGACGTGTTTAAGCATGACCTTGTAACTTTTGTTAGTCCTAACTTTTAAGCATTACTAATTCTTTTTTTATGTGCAGAAAGTTATTGTAAAGTTAATAATGTTTCTTGTATAATGCCCCTTTTAGGAAAAAAACTAGGATTAGTCTTTGGAGGCTGTATTCTTTTGTTGTGTGATTTTTTGTCTACGTTTTGGGCTTGTATTTTTTTATTTTCTTATGCTGTTTTCTTTCTTTTTGGGTTTTAGGTCGCCTTTTTGGCGTCTGCTGTGGGTCCAAGAGTGGCTGCAGCCTGTGCACATGCATCTTTGGCAGCATTATCAGAGGATGATCATAAAGTTGGATCTGAAAATGCAGGAGTGGTGGATGGGACTGGATCTGAAAATAGGTATCTTATTAATTGCTTTCTTTCTTTTGGAGTTCCAATATATTACTATGGGATAATGCATTTATGGCAGATTCTTAGCGTTCCTATACTTTTCATTCAGTTAGTTATTGTTATCAAGTTGTTTTCTATTTGTTCCTCATTACTTCTTTAACTGTGGTTGTTCAGGTTGATTGGGTGGTTATTTGGATTACCAAATTATGGAATTGGAATTTGGATTTAGGTTATTCGAATGACCCATCAGTTTTGAACCATTTAGGTTGTTTAGATAGTTGGATTTTACTCCGATTGGTTTTTTGTAATAGTTTATAAGTTTAAAAATAGATGATAGATCAACAACATATGCTTGTGTTTTAGGCAGTGTGCCTTTGTAAAGACAACCCCAAAATTGAACCTTGAAACCGATACATTATTCTGTTTCAACCTGTAACTGAATTACCAAATCCAAATAATTGGAATTGCAAATGGCTAGGACATGGTATACAACTGATCTGAATCATGACAACACCTTACACTAAGCAAATAATTTATATAAATTGCCAGTTAGATATCAGCTTTAAATTGATTAAGTGAAGAATAATATGCTGATGGAATGCTTATTACGTACATCAACTTAAGTAGAACAAAAAGGAATGTTGATTTAAGTATACAAGTCACATATTATCTTTTGTAATTACAAATGACACTTTCTTAGAATTCCTTGCACGAGGTGGGTACAGAATTTAATTTGATAGACATTTGATACTCTACTCATATTTCCAATTGTGTTAGTTTTAGTAAAAACATGAGAGACATTTTTGTTCTAATTATTATTTCCATTTTATGTAATTTATGTAGAAGTTGACATAATTTGGTTCAAATGATTTAGATAGTTCAATTTTTTTGTTAATATGATTATGAACATTTCTGGTGTAATTGATTAAGCTTACTAAAGTATCTCTTCATTGTAAATCACTCACAAGTGGTATCCTTGTTGTAAAGTACTAATCAGACTTCTGTCTTCTCTTTAGTTGAATAACTTTGATTCAACAATATGATTTTGTCAATATGTTCTCATCTTTTTAAAATACTAAGTTTTCTAAATCCGTCTGGAGAGAATTTTATTAATTCGCATCAGAAAAGTGCAGCATGATAATACATAAAAGACCCTTAAAGCAATGACTGAAGAAATAGTAAAAACAAGCATAAACTAAGCTTATGGATCCACTTAGGAAAAGTGAAAAACAATGCTTATTATTTGGTATGAGAAAATATGCATCTACAGCACACTTCTATATATAAACACCTCAGATGTATTTTGACACAAGGTGATGTTATAGAATGTAGAATCTGTGATCTATTTGATTAGTTACATTGCTATTTTGATACTCAGTTTATTATGCATATGTTAAAGCTTTTAGTTTCAGCTATAATCTTATTTAGCATACAATTGTTCTAACTTTTTGGCTGCTGTTAATGATATAATTTGTTTTTGTTAATTTGTAATAGTTATCATGACATTTTGATTGTTTGCTATTTATTCTTGTAGTTCACTGTTTTAACATATAAATGCTTGTCTGTTGTCCTATGCTTGTATTATTTACTGCCCCATTCTCAAGTGGAAATCAAAGTCCATTATATCTGTCCTTTTTTCTAATGTTTTTCTTGAGTCTAATATGAGAGTTCTGTTTTGAAGAATGAACTCAGAAAACATGAATGGTAGAGATGCCAGAAACCCAATTCAACAAAAAGGTGGATCTTGACTTCTTTGGAATTGTTTCAATTCTCTTTCTTTTGTAAACTTGTTGTTTGACCCCTTTTTGTGACTATATTCTGATATAATTCTCAGTTGAGAACTCTGGAGCCAATAATGCTACTCCTATATCTTCTGAAAAGGTGAGAAATGCAGTAAGAGCTGGTCTTTCTGCGGCTGCAACTAAAGCAAAGCTGTTTGCAGATCATGAAGAACGAGAAATTCAGAGGCTATCTGCTAATATAATCAATCATCAGGTATATATATGTCTTGTATTGGAATCATATATCTTGGCCCTCTACTGTTCTTTTGCTAACCACTAGGCACTAGAGGTGCCAATTTCAACCCATTTGCTTAGGATTGGGTCGATTTGGATTATGTAATATCTTTAGCTGTTCAAATGGGTAAAATAAAAAATTAGCTTAAATGAAACACATAAAATTGGTTTAAAGTCTTCCAAAGTGTATACATAATGCATAGAACTTTCTGAAGTGCTATATATTAATTGTAAGAAAACCCAAAAATTTGAACAAAAATGGTTTCAGGTGAACTTAAAACCCATTAAGACCTGAGAATCTGAGATCATTTTAAACCCTTCACTTACACAGCCATCTTGCCACCTCAACTATATGCATGCCAACATTAAGGTTTTCTTATGTATATTGTCTGTCTATTTAAGCATGTGAACTAGTTCTGCCTTCTCGTTACTCTTTGATATGTATATGCACGTGTTTTAATAATACATTAAAATCAGATATTTGGTTTCTGACTACTTATTAATACTTGTTATTCTGAATATTCCTTTTCTGTCTAATTATGAGAGGGTAATCATACTATCATAGTATTAGATTGACAATTACACATTTTCATAAAAGTGTATATGCAATGGCAGAGGAAGTACAGCATATATTATATTCATGCATTGATCACACCATTTTCAGATCATAAATGCATCCCCATTTGTTCATTATTTTCTTCAAATAATATATGAAAGGATACTGATTATTTATTTAATTAATGTTCCACTCAAGACTAAATGAAATTTCCTGCCAACCAACCAATCCTAATGACCCCGAACAAGAGTTAGAACAGTAGCTGTTACTGTGTTCACAACTTGTAAAGAGTGTTCTCTACCAACCCTCTCACAGACCTGTCTCTTCGTTTTTTCTGTACTTTTTTATCGTTAATTTTTTTCCATCTTTCCTACTTGTGTAAAAATTGATATTATTACCATTTTTGGTTTTCTCGGGTTTAAGACTATATATAAAGCAGTTACTGGCTCTTGGAATTTTCTTAATATACTTCAATTCCCAGAACAAGTTCAACCCCATCACACAAATCAGAATGAATGAATTATCCTGTTATTCTCTAAAAATCAATGTTTTTTTTTCTTTTTATTGTTTCTGAGGTGTGCTGTATGAAGCATCAAGAGTTGCAGCAACAGTAACATTGCCCTTTTTGTCAATATATTCGTTGTTAATTTGCAACAGTAATATATTAGTTTCATATGTATTTGTATTTATCTATCATTGCTTAAAGTAATCCTGTTTCCTGCAGTTGAAGAGGTTAGAGTTGAAGCTAAAACAATTTGCTGAAGTGGAGAGCTTATTGATAAAGGAGTGTGAACAACTAGAGAGAGCAAGACAAAGGGTATCAGCTGAGCGGGCCCTCATCCTTTCCTCCCAATTTGGGCCTGCTGGTGTAACCAGACCCACAGGCATGCCAGGTGTTAGCCCTTCGATGATCAACAATAACCCTGGACCAAGCAGGCAGCAGGTCTCTGCCTCGGGCTCTGGCTCACCTGCCCAGCCGTTCATATCTGGGTTCCCTGGTAACCAAGCAATGCACCCACAAATGTCTCAACAACCCATGTTTGGGCTCGGTCCAAGGCTGCCCCTTTCAGCTATTAACCCTTCATCTTCGTCGGCCTCGCATCCCATGTTGAGGCCTGTGTCAGGAAGTAGATCTGGTTTTGAATAATCTAAAAGATTTTATTAGAATTATCTTGAAATTATCCGGAAAAGTGAATGTGGAGCTGACATTGGCTATAGGGGGTGTCAAATATTTGCTGATTAGGGTGCTCAATATATTATCCCGACTTGAATTGCTGTTTTTGACATTAGAAGATGGTAAGATTGTTGGTACTATGGTGTTGTACAGTGATATTGAGCATGTAGCAATTTAGCATGCATTATGATATGGGCATATATATAATTTATATGCTATCATGAATAGGTTCGGTATTCAGTGCTACTTATTGGAAAGTATGTTTAGATAAGCTACGGTATTGTATGATTTGGTTGGGTACATGTTTGTACGTTTTAGGATGAATTTGTGTTTCTTTCTACTTTAGTCCGACGATCTTGTTTTGTGAAAATTTAAGATCAAAATCACTAATGGTATGACTTGGGACCCCGATACAGAGTAATATCACAATACAATTTAAGTTTCAAACAGAAAACAACTTTTTAGTTGCTTTGACCTATTTAAACAAACAAACATACCCAGTATATCCCACTCAAGAGTAGGGTTTGGGAGGGGTAGTTGGTGGCTAGTGTTTCCTCTATCTTGAGGGATAGAGAGACCGTTTCCAAAGTGACCCCCGACTCAATAACAGAAACAAACAATAGCAAATAATAGCAAGCATCTTATATATCGTACAACACATAGGTAAATAATACAAAGATTTAAAAACTCCATACAACCAAATACGCGGCATGTTTCATCTAGCAACGGCTTCATTTATCCTCCCCTACCCACAGATCCCGCTAAAAATCCTTACTTTTAATTCTACGCCTCTACTCACTCCTATCCTCGATCATGTGCTCAGAGATGTGCAAGTCTACTATATCCCGTCTAATTATCTCGTCCCAAGTCAACCTAGGTATTCCTCTACCCCTTCTACCCTTGACGCTGATGTTCTCTACTGCTCTAACTGGTGCTGCCATGGGTCTCCTCTTCACGTGCCCAAACCATCTTAATCTTCCGTCTCGTATTTTATTTGTGATACAAACCACCTGTAGCTTCTGTCGAAACACGTCGTTTCTTATCCTATCCAGTCTTGTGTGTCCACATATCCACCTCAGCATTCGCATTTCCGCGACCTCTATTTGTCTCTCGTATGATTTCTTTATGGCCCAGCAGTCTGTTCCGTATAACATAGCTGGGCGTATTACCACTCTATATAGTTTTCCCTTTATTTTTCCCGGAAACCTCTTATCACACAAAATCCCTGATACTGCTCTCCACTTGCACCATCCTGATTGAATACGGTGGGCTATATCGCTGTGTATCTCTCCGTCTTCCTGTATGTACGAGCCCAGGTATTTGAACCTAGACGTCTGTGGGACCGCCATACCCTGGATGCTGATTTGGGTGTCCTCTTCAGCTTGACCTGTTTAAACCAAGAGAATAAATGTAAATAAAATGATCTTGTCTTATGTGCCAGTTTCTCCCTTCTTATATATGCTAATTCTGTATCTTATATGCTATTTTTGTTAGTTTGAATCTACCGAAAATACAAAAGCTGATAACATTTACGGATGTGCATGATTATGATCGAAGGCATTGTTGGGTGTAAACGAGTCAAGCTTCTTTTCTTGGGATCAGCTTGATAAAGCTTAAAAGTTAAAAGCGTAAACTAGCCTGAGCCTAATATTGGAGCATGTTGATACATATTGATGTACCTAGTTTATGTTCTTAAATGTAAAATTCTTTCATGTTTTACACTTATGTAATCCAATGTAATGAATTGATTGAATGATATATGAAATGCATTGTGATGTTTATATGTGATTAATTATGTCATGTTATATCTATATTTAATGTGATTCACATGTATGAACTAAATATATAGGTTTGATGTTGGTTTTACATAGTTCTAAGTCAATAAGAACTTAGAAATATGTT
>BJCN01147161.1:0-11635 GCA_018326445.1 Flaveria brownii
GGATATTATTTTGTTCACAGGTTGAAGGTAACACCCTTCTCAAACCCACAAAACCTTGTTAAAAATGTTTAAATTCTGTAACAGTACTGATATGATGAGCAAAATTATACAAACCACATATTCAAAAACCGAAATCCCCAGAATTTAGAACACAAAACACATAACAAAAACCAAAAAAAAAGATTAAAAATTGAATCTTTATGCACTAAAGAACACCCTAAAAGCCCTATTCTGATCCATAAAGCTCTAAAAATCGAATTAATTTAACCTCAAAATCAATCATAAAACAGTTGTAAAGAACATTACCTTAATTACCAGTTCAGAAGGGAGACATGATTAGAAGCTTTGATGAAGAGAAAATGGATCTTGTTGCCGATTCCGCCACCGACGACCACCGCCACCGCCAACCGCACCGCGAACCGCCCTCACCGCCGGCCGGAACTAACCCTACCGCTACCCCAACGCGAGCCACAGATCGCCGTACCACTGCGCTACCACCGTCGTCCGCACCTACCACCACCGCTCAAGTCACCACCACCGGCAAACAACCTTTCGACCTTCATCTTTTCCGCTCAATGCTTTGATTTGCTCCTCCGTAGCTTTCTTGAAATGCTTTGATTTGCTCCTTGTAGCTTTCTTGAATATCCCCTAAAGAAAAAAAAAAACCATCGACACCAACATAGATCTTTAATATATATTATAATTATAATTACATGGTTGTTTCTTGCTGTATCTTTATATTATAAGATTTGTCTCAAATTTTAGAAAAAGTATATATTTGATACAATATGTTTTAAAAACGTAACACGAGTGGTCATAATAATTTTTATTATTATATGAAAGGATATATTTGTTATTATACACTCACTTAACAAACAAAGAAACTTAACAGATTTTGCTATCAAGGACCACTTGTATTATGTTTGTTTAAAAACGTATTGAACCGCCAAAGGCATTATGAGTTTCCTCCTGAATTAGTGACTTGGTGGTGGAATATGATCGCGTGGTAACACTGGTGGCACGATGATACTCCAGTGATCCGTAAGTGATTCCAATATAGCCGTTCAAAAAAACGTATTGAACCAAAGATGTAATATTTTTAAAACTTGAGACCAATCCTGTCATATAAACATACTATAAAGATCAACCATGTAACTAACTCATAAAATAAAGTTAAATAAGAAGATATTGTGATTGTATTTATTACCTATTTAAGTTCAATTCGATTAATAGGCGCGTTGGTGTCACAAATAATAATAACCGAACCGTTACCGAGTCTTACTCCCGATTTGGTCGATCGATGGTGCTTCTTATTAGCAGTATCGATTTTAACGAAAGTCAATCAAACTGTATAATGTATAACAAGTATGTTTAAATAAAAAAAATTGTTTTCTTATGTACTCATTAAATAAAAACTTTATCATATGTTATTACATTATACGTGATTCAGCTCTTTAACACGTTACTTTTTATATTTTTGAAAAAAAAACATATCACATTTTATCATTTTGGTTCGTATTTAACACATTTATTGTAAATAAAATTGAATAAAAACATACAAGTAGACGGATCAACCAAATATTACCAAACCCAAATGTCATCCGTTTCTTTTTGTTTGTTAGGATAAAAATAATCATCCATTTTGACATGTTATTTTATTTGTCCTCTTGACCGTTCCACCTGTTTTCACCCGCCTGCTAAACATTTTAGGAAGTGTTGTGGGATACAATCCCTTCTCACATTATTCTTTAATATTGCTTTCTATGACGTTAACTAGATGTTAAATGAGCCACTGATTAAGTAGTCTGACTCTATTGTGGTTTAAGTGTTCTTCTAACGAATTACTTAATTAATTAATTTAGAGTTTAATGTTATTTTCATCTCTCATGTTTTGTTGAATTTGTCATTTCAATCCAAAAACTTTTTTTTTGTCATTCAGTCACTGTAGTTTACGAAATGTTATCATTTGCATCCACTCCACTAACTCCGTTAAAATCTCCGTTAAATATGTGAGTTATTTAGTCTTTTTCAACATCTTGATTGTCCAATTAAAACAAAATAATCAAGTAATATTTAATTAAAACTAAAAAACATATAAGCGACTAGTGAGACCGGACGCTTCGATTTAAAAGTTTCGATTAACTCTAAATCATGTTTTTCAATTGAGACATGTTGTGAGATTTCAATTGATCTTCATGTTTTGTTTGAAAGTAAACCATTGTTCGATTGAGATCTACTGTTGTCATATTTTGTTTGATTGGGGTCTGTTGTTGTTATGTAACGTGATAATAGCAGATCTCAATCAAACAAGGTGTGATAACAGCAGACCTCAATCCCACAGCATACCTCAATCGAATAAATGTACATATTAAAACAAAATATGAAGATTAATTAAAATCTCAAAGCAGACCTAAATCGAACAATATGAGTTAGAGTTAATCGAAGGTTTTAAATCGAAGCGTCCGGCCTAACTAGTCGCTTCATATGTTTTTTAGTTTTAATTGAATATTAGTTGATTAATTTGTTTTTATTGGATAATTAGTGTTAAAAAGATAAAAAATACACTCATATTTAACGTAGTTAGTGTAGTGGATGAAATTGACAACATTTGTTACACCACAGTGAGTGAAGTGGTAAAAAAATGTGTTTGGATTGAAATGACAAATTTAACAAAACATCAGGGACCAAAATAACATTGTACTCATTAATTTATTTTGAAATGTAAAACAGTAATATACAATTAAACGCTATAATAAAATAAAATTCATTAAAAATATAATAAATAAAAAACACATAATAAAAAAACTAATCTAACTTTGATCTGATTTGAGCAGACAAAAAGTTTGTAGTAGCCTCGTCCTCCACGAGACCCAAACTTTGATCGAACGCACCATCCAAATGACCCGACATTTTCTAATGGAAAGGGTTTCTAAAGAGTTCAAGAAAGTAAGGAGAGAAAATAGATAGGAATGTGACAAATTTTTTTTATAAAGTGTGGGGTAGTATTTCACACACCCCAACATCCAACGCTCTTTTTTTCCCGCTACCATGCCCATGCTCGTCCCAATCGTGCCCCAGTTGCGCTTCCATGTTATGGTGTGCGTGATCAAGTGGCAAAGCTAGGGCGCTCGCGCCCTGGTCACGGCTCGACTACAAATGACCTTACAATTATTGAGCATCAACCATCTATTCTTGTGGTGCGAGCTCATCGTTAAATAAAAAATGGTAAAACTTTTATTTAGTTATATAATTCAATAAACTTAAATCATAAATTCATGTTATATTAGTACAGAGTTTAGTTTAAATCAATCTTAATAAATCAAATTATCCTTTTACAAGATTTTAATAGTAATATCCACGCACCCTAAATGAAACCCTTTTATGAACGGGTAAATGATTATATTTATGTGATTTGACCAAAAAGGTTAAGTTCGTGACCTTGAGATATGATTGTGGTTGATGGTTAAATGGTTCAAATCATTACTTTTAGACATGAACAAAGGCAAGAAGAATAACCATCATTTTGATGTCTGGTTTGTGTGGGTGGTAACATTAACCTTTTCACCAATTTTTTATTATAGCATTTATAAAACACAACAAAAACGTAATGAACATAATATTTTAAGGTAAGTTTATAGGTTAGTATTCATCTTTAACTTCTATATTTTATATACATATGCATTGGATTGAACGACATTTGTTTCATAGCCAATAACATATTAATAACTAATTGAAGTATATAATGCGTTTGTACGTGATTTTATGAACGTGGCATGTAAACGTCTCATTATCTCTCTATCTTGACATATTATTGGTTTTGAAAATAATTTGTTTTTTAATATGTTATATCGCCGAATTTTGATATATTGATTCTGCTTATTGTTTTGACCTGCTACATATATACAAAAACACACTTGTATTATGCTACGCAAAAATTATACTTTTATGTGTTTTTATTAAAATTAATTAACTAACACACTTTAAAAAATATCTACCATGTATATAATATTTACAACGTACTATTCTTAAATTAACATACCTATATATCATCAAAGGTCAGAAGCTTAATGAGTCACTAATATTAATGACTCATACACCATACAAAATATTATCTTAAATCATAAAAACCCATTTATATCTTTAGGTGAGTATTTTAATCCATAAAATCCACTTGTCACCATTTGAGCCCCTCATGACACCATGACAGTTAATCTCATAAACCCCATGGCCCTTGCAATTTTATTATTTTATTTTTCATCATTTAATTTCCTAACTAGTTGCCTTTTCTATTATTTATTTCCAACCGCATTTATTTCACAAAATAATAGATTAAAATAATATAATAATAAAAATATATACAATATAGCTTCAATCTCACGGTTCACGATTCTTCAATATCCCCTTGTTTTCAGCTTTAAAGAATCATTGATTTCTTTCCCATGCGGGTATTCGTTTTCTTTAGAGATTCAATTCAGCAAACACACAGTGGGTGTTTGAATAATTTGAAATTTTTGAATAACTGATTAGTTTATCGATAAAGAAAAGAAAAAAAGAAGTAAAGATTGAAACTTTATTTGATTCTTTGTTGATCAAAAGTTCTTGAATGGAGTTCTGATTGAAACTGAAGATGGGTACTGATTATCATGTGCGATGTTTCCTCAATTTCAGTTGCCATAAAGAAAGGTAATCACAGATTGTTTTCTACTTTTCTCTTTATAATATACAGTTAATTTGATCAAAATTAGGTGTTCTTGTTACTTCAATTTGAAGAAATCAGTTTGGGATTTTGTGGGGAGGTTGTAATTAGGGTTTTTAGCGATTGAATTGATGCAGATTCTGTAGTTTTCTTGACGTAAAATTGGGGATTTGTGATTGGGTATTTGATTTTTCATCTGCAAGTCAACTTCTCTGTTCATGATCATTGATATTTGCATATTTCTTTGTTAATTTGCACGAATTTGACTTGAAACACTGAATTTAATATTTGGTTTTGTGGGTTGAAGATTCATTGAGGGTGGGAATAAGATATGAGGAATAAGAACCCAAATCAGACCCGAAACAGCAGTAGATCAAGTAGGAGGTTTAGGAAAGTGTTGCAGTGTTTGTGCTCGGGTGAACGATCACGAAGCACAAATGAGATGATCCCCTCGTCGGAATCACTAGCAACGAATGACTGTTCTTCGCAAGTTGTTGATGAACACGAAAAGAAACCGGATACTGGTAGTATTGAAGAAGCAGAGTTGTCACTTCGTGAAAGTGGTTCCATCAATTATGAGGTCTGATTTTGATACCCTTTTGTTCATTTTGATTATGAGGATTGAAGATCTAAATTTGTAAACATGTTGAAATAATTCAAGTTATGGATCTTGTAGCTGTTCAATGTGCATAATCAGTGATTTACAAGTAGTGTATCTTAAAAGCTGTGTCAAAACTGTGTGAATTATAAAACTGATTGTGTTCATCAATAATTAGTTCTATTGTTTGGATAAAGTGATTGTGTAAAAAGATCCGCCCCTCGTATGTTTAACAGCAGAGTTCTCGTATCATCCACATGACCACAATCAACGCATTCAATATACGTTAAATTGAGAATCTAAGGCGTGACATTTCTTATGTCCCAATGTCTCGTATGTGATAGAACAAAATGATGTGTGGCTCGTCTAACGTGTTAAAAAAATATTTCCATCCTACGATGATCCATACGCCTCTTAACATGCATGCATACATACAAATAGACAGATTATGACTATGCTACATTATGATTCTGATTATGCTGATAATGAAAATTCAATATAAATGCAGATCTAACCACTTTCCTTAATTAGCAATTTAGTACATGAACAACTGTTTTTTAAGCATAGTGCCAGCTGAGTAGCTGGCCATCTACTCTCATTACATTATTGTTATTATTGCTATTATTATAAAATTAAAATTATAATAATAATAATAAATTGTTATTATTATCTTAATGATGTGATTGTTGTACAGGAAGCAAGAGCATTACTAGGAAGATATGAGTATCAAAAGGGAAATATAGAAGCTGCTCTTCATGTATTTGAAGGGATAGATGTATCTGCAGTTACTTCAAAGATTAAAATCAGTCTTGCTAAAACAGGGGAGACTCGTAAAAAACGTTCAAATAGTTACACCAATCCACCATTGTCACCGCACGCACTTAGTTTACTTCTTGAAGCAATTTACTTGAAGTCAAAATCTTTGCAAATTCTAGGGAGATATAAAGGTATTCACTCTGTTCCATATTGTAACTTTAAGTATCTTCACATTCGTGTCATCTTGTATATCTCCATTTAATCTTGCAGAAGCTGCTCAATCATGCAAAATTATACTCGACATTGTTGAATCATCTTTGCCAGAAGGCTTACCTGAAAACTTTGGTGCTGACTGTAAACTACAGGAAACCATAAGCAACTCAGTAGAGTTGCTCCCTGAGTTATGGCAACTCGCTGAGTCACCCCATGAAGCAATCTTGTCGTTCAGATGGGCCCTACTGCGTAATTGGAACCTCGACGAAGAAACAACAGCGAAAATTCAAAAAGATTTTGCAGTTTTTCTTCTTTACAGTGGAAGCAAAGAGGCTGCTCCACCTAATCTAAGATCCCAAATGGATACTTCATTTGTACCAAGAAATAACATTGAAGAAGCTATTCTACTTTTGATGATTTTACTAAGAAAAGTAAATTTAAAGAAAATCGAGTGGGACCCGTCTGTGGTTGATCATCTTTCTTACGCATTGTCGATTTGTAATGGGCTCGGGCCTCTCAGTAAGCAGTTGGAAGAATTACTTCCTTTGGTTATCGACAAGAAAGAAAGATGCCTTCTTCTATCTCTTTGTTACTATGGACAAGGTGACGGTTCTTCGGCCTTAAATTTATTAAAAAATATATACAAGTACGATGATCCAAATTGTGTATCGGCTTTACTAATGGCATCAAAGATTTGTGGAGAAAATCCTGATTTTGTAGAAGAAGGTGTAGTTCTTGCTAAAAGAGCCATTGATGTTTTGGAAAATAAATGTGATGAGATGGTGGGTGTAGCTAATTCTTTATTGGGTGTTTCGCTTTCGGGCAAAACTAAATTGGGTTTGGCCGATTCAGAAAGGGTCAAACTTCAAGCGGAAGCAATTCAGTGTTTAGAGACTGCAAATAGGTTGACCCGAATGAAGGATTCTAGAATCGTTTATGATCTTTGTTTAGAATATGCTGAGCAGAGGAAGTTGGATTCTGCTCTCAGTCAGGCCAAACATTTGATTAAACTGGAATCGGGGTCCTGCATTCAAAGTTGGTTGCTTTTGGCTAGAATATTATCGGGTCAGAAACGGTTTTTAGATGGTGAAACAATTATTAATGCTGCTTTAGAGCAAACAGGAAAATGGGATCAGGGAGAACTATTAAGAACAAAAGCTAAGTTACAAATTGCACAGGGTCATATAAAGAAAGCAATCGAGACGTATACTCAACTTCTTGCTGTTCTTCAAGTTCAGAATAAAAGTTTTCCATCTCAAAAGAAGAATCTTGAGGTATCTTTTATCAAATGTCTTTATATATAGCCTGAAAAGGCGCAGTCTTGGTGCATCTTTATGAGCAACGGAGCAAATTGCAATAAGTATCGACTTACATTCACTTCAATCTTACTAATCTTTACTAAAACCATTGTACTTCTGGAAAGTGATTATAATTGGTACACCTGGCAATCATGACCCATTCTTAACCAGATGGGTACATTTGGGTAGGTTCTGTTAGCTAAATGGGTTGACCAGCGTCACTTCAATTATACAGCGGGTCAAAATGGGTCATTCTTATGGAATTAGCTAACATAGAACACAAGATTTTTGGCTAAATTTGACCAAAAAACTGTACAATGCTGGTATTGCTGAAAATAAGGTGTTGGTTATTGCCATTGCCCATCTTTTTGTCAGTTATTTCGCAGGAAGTCATTTCTTGATGTAAAAATGTTGACTTTTTTGCTTTGGTGTTTATATTCTTTAAGGTTGGTAGAAAAAATTACAAAGATTTGGAAGTAGAAACATGGCATGATTTGGCTATGGTGTATATAAGTTTATCGCAATGGCGTGATGTGGAAGCTTGTCTTTCAAGATCCGAGGCAATCAATTGCTATTCTTCGTCTCGTTGGCACATCAATGGTATGTTCTTGAAATACACTACTTATGTTTATACATCTATAGGGGTGCATTCAATAAAAAACCAATTTTAAATAAAGAACCTCGGGAACTACATAATGCACTTGTATGTCATGTTTGGGAATTATAAAATGGGATTTATATAGGATGGGATAAAGCGATTACATAGTCGCACTTGTATGTCATGTTTGGGAATTATAATGGGATTTATATAGGATGGGATAAGCGATTACATAGTCATCTTATGTATAATCTGTATCTGAATTTAGAAGGATTAATATTAACTTTTTATGTTGCAGGTTTGTTGTATGAAGCAAAAGGTCTGGATAGAGAAGCTTTAAAAGCATATGAAACTGCTCTAGACATTGACCCTGGTCATGTGCAAAGTCTTGTCTCCATGGCTATGGTCTTAAGACGGCTTGGTGGCAGGTCCGGGCCAGTGATCAGAAGTTTCTTGACCGAAGCGTTGCGGTTAAACCGAATGAACTCATGGGCTTGGTATAATCTGGGCCAGTTTTACAAAGATGAGGGCCCAGCATTCATAATGGAAGCTGTGGACTGTTTTGAGGCTGCAAGTATACTTAAGGAAACAGAACCGATTGAGCCATTTAGATGAAGGTAAGATGTTTGCCAATGTAAGTATATATAACGGTTATAACTGTAGGGAAATAACTGAATTTGAGGCTGCAAGTATACTTAAGGAAACAGAACCGATTGATATGCAATTCCTTTTTGTTCAGTAACTTGTTTTTTTCTGGTTTGATGGTCAAGTTGGTTTGAAACCACTTGGGTTCACATGTGCATTGGAGGTGGTTGGGTTCTATTCAGGTCAAGTTGGTTTTAGTTTGATAAACAGGACCATGAGTAAACCCAACTGGTTGAACCATAAAGAAGACCGGTTTGTTTTGCAATGGCTAAGAGCATGAAAAACAACCGTTTCAATTTGATCAAAAATCAAGATATACCAGTTAACCAACCTAAGTATCCAGTGTGATTTTCAAAACATTTAAAATTGCATATATATCTGTTCCATTCCCTCCCTTCAAGTCCTTATAAGCTAACATAAACACATGTTAACCTAAAGATTAAATAGCCAATACCAAGTTGAAAAGATGTCATTAGAGTCAACTTTATTTAAAGAAAACGAACTTTATTTAAAGAAAACGGTTAACCTTGGAAAAGATATCAACCCTCAAGGGTGTGAATTTATGATATCTCAATAACGGTATGAAGACATAATTGTTTTAATTTAACCTGCAAACATATTTTAGCTAAAAAGTTTTTCAGGCCGTCATGGGCTCACAAAATGACCTTTCTAGTTAGTAGTTACTATGTTACTAATTAAGTATTTATAAAAGTAACCTAATTAGAAATTGTATTTTTTTTAATTTTTAATGGTAGATTTTAGAATCCAAGTAAAAATAAAGTTAAATTGATTCATCAACCTACGAAACTTAATTTTCTTAGTTTACACATAACAAAAATTGTAACCAGTAATAAAATTTTATAGACTTGTACTTTCTGATATTTTGTTTTCTTTTGTTACATTTACAGATAATCCGATTCGTATTCTTTTGTATGTGTACAAACCAAGTTCAAAATCACCAACTTGTATTCTTTTATTAAAGTTATATATCAGTGTATTCATTTGCTGATTTGCAGACTTTACTTGCTATGGTTTAACTATAATTGAGTTCATCAATCATCCTTCATCCTTCACCAAAAACAGAACATTCAAGAAATTCAAGTAAACATTCTTGGAAAAATAAAACGAGATAACGATTAACACACAAAACTTAATCATGTTTTGGATGAAAAAACTGTTTCAGCCCGAATGAACTGATAGTCCCATGAAGACTGAAACTCCAGAACAGTTAAAGACTGAAGATTTCTGTAAAGTCCAATAGCATTCAAAGCTGTTCATAGCCCTATGGCTCTACCACTTTGCCAAGATGGACTAAAACAACAAACCCAACACACAAACCACCATAAAAACACCAAATTGAGCTTTCAGGTTTCAACACAACAATAACATCAATGTTTCAGCCCGAATGACTTGGTACTCCCACAGTACTCAAAGAGTCCAGAACAGTAAAAGACTGAAGATTTCTGTAAGTCCATTAGCATTCAAAACAGTTCATAGGCTAAAGCCTCTGCTGTTTTGCCAAGATGGACTAACAACACAAAAGATATCAAGAATGTGAAGAAAATAGTGGTTATTGTAAAATTGAACCGTTTTCGATTGATTAAAACGATAATTGTGGATACAGTAGCTAAGTAATTCGAAGTGAGAATGTATGGGTGGTGATTTCATTCCCGCCGTTACGCCGCCGTTACGCCGCCGTTACGCCGCCGTTACGCCGCCGTGGCTCCGGTGAGTGTTGGGGGGAATTGAGATGATGATTAGGGTTTGAAAGAGGGGTATTTATTGGGCGTGTGGTGAGGGTTTTGTTGGTGGAGCGAGAGTGAGACTGAGTAACAACTTTGTATTGGGCCGAATATGGCCCATTAATGACCGGCCCGGAATTTAAACAAGTAGATAAAGTATCCAATTAGGTTTTACAAGTAGCCCACATTAGAGGTGCACACCCGACCCGGTTCCCCGACCCGGTTCCCCGACCCGACCCGATGACCCGACCCGGAACCGAACCGGTTTGGAACCGGTATTACCCCAAACCGGTTCCAACCCGAAAAAACCCACCGGTTCGGGACCGGTTTTGATTTTTCTCACCCAAACCGGTTTGGACCCGGTTTTGATCCAACCCGGTTTTGGAACCGGTCCAAAAAAACCGGTTTGGAACCGGTTTTACCCGTTAAAAAGTTTTTTTATTATCGTTAAAAAACGGCTATATGGCCGTTGGGGGGTCTTTTTTGACCGTTTTTTCCATTTTTTTGGACCATTTTGCCCTTATATAATAGTATAAATAGGTAGTGGGTGTAATGGTTTAGTCACAACACTCAAAAGCTCAAAAATGTGCTTAAAAACGTAAAAACGCTTCCTCACTCTCAACTTTCTATTCTCTCAATCTCTTGAATTTTATATAATGGCTTCTGAATCATCCGTTCCAACCGGTGGATCCTCAAGTGTCGCTACCGTTGTTAGAATTCTTCCAACAATGAGAAACCAAGAGATTTGATGTAATTTCGACTTATGCGAAACGTCGAATGGTCAACATAAAGCTCGATGCAAGGCTTGTGGTTCGTTTTTCAAGTCGGATTCAAACTCGATTTTGAAAAATCATATGACCAAATGGTGCAAGTCTTTAAAAGTACACCGAGTCAAGGGCAAACCTCAATCGGAAACGATGGTGGTTTATGGAACTTCAACGTAGATATGGTTCGAGATAGAATGACAAAGTTTGTAATTCAAGAAGGATTACCGTTCGATCACTTCGACAACCCTCGGTTAACAAAATTGATTCAAGAAACTCTTCAACCACGCTACACTCACGTAAGTCGCACCACTCTTAGACGTGA
>BJCN01147168.1:4575-16428 GCA_018326445.1 Flaveria brownii
AAGAGATGGAGAAATTAGAGAAGATTTCAAAAGAGAATTCGCAGGCGATTCAATCTCAGCAATTAATTTTGGAGGAAAATACAAACAACATCAAGAATTTGCAGATTCAGATGGTAGAAGCTTGTGTTCAACTCCGAGCTATGAAAGAATTGTTGGAAAAGAATTCCAGAGGTAATGATCATCATGAGAATCGTTTGGTTCGATTAGGTCGATTGGATTTTCCTAAATTCAATGGTGAAGACGTGGAAGGGTGGATCTATAAGTGTAACCATTTCTTCATGGTTGATAAGACACCTGATAACATGAAGGTCCATTACGCGGTTATCAATCTGGAAGGCATAGCATTACAATGGCATCAAGGCTTTGTCACGAGTCAGAATCGTGATATTGGGGAGATGATTTGGGAAGACTATGTTCGTTCGATACTAAATCGGTTTTCTACTCGATTATCTGAAGAACCTATTGAAGAATTGAAGAATCTTCATCAAACTGGTACGTTACAAGAGTACTGTGATGCTTTTGATGCCTTGTTAAATAGAGTTAAACTTTGTGAAGATTATGTTGCTGGGTTATTCATTGCTGGCCTTAAGCCTGAAATTCGTTGTTTAGTGAAGATTTTCAAACCAAAAACCCTTCGTGATGCAATTGCCATGGCCAAACAACAAGAAATAGTATATACTACTCTATTTGGTAATAAAGAGTTGAAGAAAACTACCTCCTCTTTTACTCCTACTAGTTCAATCCCTAAACTCTCTAATGTTCCATACAAAACCTCTAATTCCATTAACACCACTACTTCCACAAGCACTCCTAACCCAACGGCTTCCCTTTCCCTACTTCCTACTCCTCATCAATCTAAAATGATTAAACCGATTAAAAGAGTTTCTTTTCTACCAAAGTGGCAGAAGAAAAGAGAGCTAGAGGAGAATGGTTTTGGTGCACTGAGAAATACACTCCAACTCATAATTGTAAGTTTAAACAATTATATGTTTTGGAGATTGGAGCAAATGAAGATTTGGATAGCACATTTACTTCCGAAGGGGCATTTATTCAAGAGTTGCATGCAGATCCCCTTATATCAATTCATGCTCTTATGGGAGTTCCTTCTTTCTCTACCATGAGAATAATTGGAACTATTGGTACTAGACATTTGCAGATTTTGATTGATTCAGGCTCCACTCACAATTTTGTGGACTCCAATTTAGCCTCTAAGCTGCAATGTCCAACTCAAAAGGTACCATCCATGAATGTGACCGTAGCAGATGGTAACAAATTACCTTGCACTACTTTATGCCAAGATTTCCAGTGGATGATGCAAGGAGTATGGTTTAAAGCTGATGTTCTCTTGCTTCCTTTGGAAAATTATGATATGGTATTAGGTGTTCAATGGCTCCAAACTCTTAATGATATTGTTTGGAATTTTAATTCTCTTACTATGCAATTTTCGGTGGGAGGTCAAGCAATCGAATTGAAGGGCACTGGCAATAAAGATATCACACTTTGCTCGGCTGAGAAATTACATTCCTTGTTGGAATCAAGTTCAGTTGTTCTTAATGCTCAGTTGTTTAGCATGCAAACCTCGGTTGATGGCTCTTTCCAACATCATTCTAAAGTTTCTGACAACTTGGTGAATGATAAGATAAATGAGTTGTTACTTGAGTTTGAAGATGTCTTTCAAACTCCAACAACTCTTCCACCATCTCGCCATTGTGATCACAGAATTCATTTGATTGATGAGAAAGTTACTATCAATCAAAGTGCCTATAGATATCCTATGGGACAGAAGGACATTATTGAAAAGATGGTACAGGAAATGAAAGACATGGGAATTATCAGGAATAGTGTGAGCTCATTTGTTTCCCCGGTTGTTTTAGTGAAGAAAAAAGATGGTACTTGGAGGTTATGTGTAGATTACCGGAAGTTAAATGATAACACTGTCAAAAATAGATTTCCCATACCCCTTATTGAAGAATTGTTAGAAGAGTTAGGGGGTGCAGAAGTTTTTTCTAAATTGGATCTTCGCTCGGGGTATCACCAAATTCGTATGCATCCTAATGATATTCATAAAACGGCCTTCAGAACTCACCAGGGTCTTTTTGAATTTTTAGTCCTTCCTTTTGGACTTACTAATGCTCCTGCCACCTTTCAAGGATTGATGAATACTGTGTTCAAACAATTTTTGAGAAAGAAAGTTCTTATATTCTTTGATGACATCCTTGTTTATAGCAAGGATTTGCAACAACATCTCATTGATTTGAGAGAAGTGTTGTTATTGTTCCGGGAACACAAACTATTTGCTAAGAAGTCTAAATGCACCTTTGCCGGTACCAAAGTAGAATATCTTGGGCATGTTATTTCTAAACATGGTGTAGCAACTGATCAATCCAAAATTGAAGTCATTAAAGAATGGCCTACCCCTACCACAGTTAAACAGTTGAGAGGTTTTTTAGGCCTCACCAGTTATTACAGAAGATTCATATCTTCTTATGGTTCTCTTGCTAAACCATTAACATACAAAAAGATGCCTTCAAATGGTCAGCTTAAGCTCAGACCGCTTTTGATGCATTGAAAAGTGCTTTAATCTCTGCTCCAGTATTAGCTCTCCCTAATTGGTCTAAAGAGTTTATTGTTGAAACAGATGCTTCTTCTAAGGGATTAGGGGCTGTTTTAATGCAAGATGGCCACCCTTTGGCTTTCATCAGTAAAGCCTTATCTCCAAGGCAAAGTTCCTTATCAGTGTATGAAAAAGAACTGTTAGCCATACTCATGGTTGTTAAACATTGGCATCAGTATCTTATTCTGAAGCACTTTACTATTAGAACTGATCAAAAGAGTTTAAAACATTTGTTGGAGCAAAAGATCACTACCCCTTTGCAGCACACGTGGTTAAGCAAATTGATGGGGTACAACTATTCTATTGTCTACAAGAAGGGATCTGACAATACGGCTGCGGATGCTTTATCTCGGCTTCCAAGTTCAACTATTTTTTTCATGTCTATCTCTTCTTATCAACCACTGTTATTAGACAAGCTTAAACAATCTTGGCAAGCAAATTCAATTGCTACAGATCTCATTTCGAGATTAAGCAAGGGTGAACAAATTTTACATCTTTCTTGGGATGGAGAATTGTTGAAACGAAAAGATAAGTTGTGGATTCCAAATGACACTACTTTGAGATCAGACATTTTGTCTTGGTGTCATTCTTCTTCTCAAGCCGCTCATTCAGGAATTCAAGCCACCCTTCAACGATTAAAAGCTCTTTTCTACTGGAAGGGTGTTACCAAAGATGTCAAGACTTTTGTGAAGAATTGTGAAGTATGCCTCATGGCTAAGTATGAAACTGTGGCCAACCCGGGTTTGTTATGCCCATTACCCATCCCTCACTCCATTTTTTCTGATATCTCAATGGACTTTATTGGTGGTCTTCCTTTGTCTCAAGGGTTTGATTCTATAATGGTCATTATTGACAGACTTACAAAGTTTGGTCACTTCATTCCCTTAAAACACCCTTACACTGCTATTAAGGTGGCTCAACTTGTACTGGATCATATTTTTTGCTTGCATGGCTGCCCACAAACCATTGTGTCTGATCATGATTCTATTTTTATGAGCCAATTTTGGAAGGAATTCCTCAAGTTACAGGGAATTAAACAAGCCTTATCAACAGCCTACCATCCCCAAACGGATGGACAGACTGAAGTAGTGAATAGATGTCTTGAAACATATCTTCGATGCATGGTGACGCAGAAACCGCAAACTTGGGGAACTTGGCTTCCCTTAGCTCAATGGTGGTATAATACCACTTGGCATTCTTCCATTCACATGACGCCTTTTAAAGCTCTCTTTGGGGTGGAACCTCCTATTCATGCTCCTGTTTTTCCTCTTACTTCGAATGTGGAGGCTGCTCAAGATTGGTTTCACCAGAGACAGTCCATGTTGCCAATTTTAAAGCATTCTTTAGAACGAGCTCATAATCTCATGAAACAGTTTGCTGATGCACATAGATCGGAAAGATCTTTCAATGTTAACGTCTGGGTTTATCTGAAACTTCACCCATATGTTCAATCTTCTATTCGTCAGCACAGATACTCCAAATTGTCGCCAAAGTACTTTGGACCATTTATGATTGTTGCTAAGGTGGGGGCTATGGCTTATCAATTGGATCTTCCTAGTGATTCCTAGATTCATAATGTGTTTCACGTTTCCTTGTTGAAACGAGCTTCGGGTCCTCCTCATACGATCATTTCATTACCAACTTCTTCGACTAATTCATTAATTCCTTTTCGTTTATTGGATCACAAGCTGGCTAGAGTTGGTAATAGACCGGTGGTAAAGTTTCTCATTCAATGGAAGGATCTTCCTTTACATGATGCCACATGGGAAGTTGCAGAAGACTTTATTCGCAAATTTCCAGCTTTTAACATCAATTCTTGAGGTCAAGAATTTTTCGTACCAGGGAGTATTGTCATGAATCAATAAGTCGAAGGACTAGTTTTGTCACATTTGTAAAGTTTGGGGTTGTAATTGTCAAGTTTAAAAAATAGTTAACGATTGTTAGTTGAGTTCGTTATTGCTCGTTATAAGCAATTCGTTTGTAAGAATGAGGGTATCGATAAAATGAATTGAGTTTTTCCTTCTGTTCTTCTCATTCTTTTATCGTAACAGTGTGGGGTTACTTAGAGTAAAAATGTAGGTTGGGTCACGTTTAGCACTACCCATTTATATATAGTCTTACGTCATTAATCAAATAAATCGTGTCTCAGTTAACCAATAAGAATATGCCGCATAGTTGATTTTATGAAATACGGATACCATGATGATCTTGTTTATTATATTTAAATATTAATGTGTTCAATTTAGCTATGGAAATCTACGCAAATACTTAAATATTCATGTCAATTTAGATGTTGAGAATTAAGCCTGTTTGACCTCGAGATGTCTTTCATTTTCTTTATTTTAGTTCAAATTGCTTACAAAATTCTTGTAATAAATGGTACTTTTACTAGATTAAGCTACCTGCACTCTCAAAAGATTGTACACAGAGATGTGAAAACTGAAAACATGCTATTGGACAAAAGTAGAACTATTAAAATAGCTGATTTTGGAGTTGCTCGTGTCGAAGCCTCAAACCCTAATGACATGACGGGTGAAACAGGGACTCTTGGATATATGGCCCCTGAGGTTTGTCCTTGACCGTCATTTTGTCAGTCCTATATAAGTTTGTAGTGTTTTTGGTTATTTTCTAAATATGGAAAAGTTTTGCAGGTTCTTAATGGTAACCCGTACAACAGGAAATGTGACGTTTATAGTTTTGGGATATGTTTGTGGGAAATATATTGTTGCGATATGCCATATCCCGACCTTAGTTTTTCAGAAGTCACTTCAGCTGTCGTTCGCCAGGTGTAACTATAATTCAAGATTTATAATTAATAGCAGTCATGTGATAATTAGTCTAAGTGTTTCCATTATCAGTATCACCAAAGCTTGATTAATTGGCTGGTCCTGCAAGATAGTCTTATTTTGTGGTTACCAAAAGGATAATTTAGATATTTGATAAGGGTTATTTAACGTACCTCCTGCCTATGTTTTTACTCAATGTGTCCCCTATAATGTAGGCGTATACAAGCCTGTATACGTATGTATACATGCTTTTAAAAATATTAAATCAGTAGGGGGTATATCGAGGAATAAAGGTACATTTAGCCGGACTCATTTGATAATTAGTCAAGTGTTTCCAGTCCGTATAGCTAAAAAGCTTGTTATTAAATGGTATTTTAGACATTTACCCATTGGTATTTATATGCAGAATCTGAGGCCTGAAATACCACGATGTTGCCCGAGCTCTCTTGCCAATGTGATGAAACGATGTTGGGATGCAAACCCTGACAAACGGCCCGAGATGGATGAGGTTGTGACAATGTTGGAGGCCATTGACACATCAAAAGGTGGCGGGATGATCCCAGGTGATCAACCTCAGGGCTGTCTATGTTTCCGTAAGCATCGAGGTCCATGAAATTTCTAGAATTCGATCTGTTTTTGGAAACTTAAGACAATTAACTAGAAATTAGGAGCTCCTAAACTGTAATACCATATGTTAGATGTGCCTGTGAGGCTATGCTACATGTTTCTTTCTTTAGATCATGCATGTGAGGTTTTTCTTTTAACTTTTTTAGAATAGTTTGCATCTTATTTAACCGATATTATTCTACATTCATGTAGTGGTGTATAATTTTTACTAAATTTATATGAACTCTATTGTCGTGAACAAAATCTATACCAAGTATGTAGCTTCAAATCCATATATAAGTATTTTTCTTCTTTGTCACATACATTGTATGACTTGAACACATTGATGCATCAAACAATTCTAATAGACATGTAGGACAAATATGAGACATACAAAGTGAGGACAGTATATTCAACGCTCCATTAATGTTTTCTTTTGAGGTGACTTGTATTTTAGTGATTTTAATGTCATCAAGGTCATTTTAATTTAGGTGGATTACTTAAAGACCAAATAGTATTGAGTATAAAATTTCTACTAGTTAGAAAGTGAGGTGTGTACACTTATACAACCCTATGCTCATTTCTAGCGCCTCGAACCAAATGGTAAAGGCGATGAAGATCCCAGAACTGTAAGGATTCTAAGGGGGCATCACCCTCATCGACGAGGGGTGTGGGGGCAGCAACCCTAGTGCAAGATCCAAGAAGCATCAAACTTTGGCGGGGTGCACAGGACAACAAACGTGGTGGGTGTCGAGATGTCTAGGTAGCCTTGAAACTTTTTTAACATGTTAGTTGAATACAATAAGTTGCTTTAGATTCACATGATAAATAAGAAATTGCTGGAAATTGATCATCAAAAGAAATTGATAAATCTGTAGTAAGTTGCTATTGTATATCAATAGAATTATGTTCATTAACATCATAGCTTTGGGTAGAAACTAATTATCGATATAAACCGATGATCAGTAGGAACTAATGATTTTGATGCATCATGAGCAACATTGACATCATATGCATCGATAGTAACTTATGCAGGTGTAGCAACTTGAGCGTTAGTAGTACCTTATTATCAACAACAACTCAAGTTACTATTAAGAAACGAAGTGTTTCGACAGAAGTTAGAAGTGGCTTGTATTGCAAATAAAATACGAGATGGAAGATTAAGATGGTTTGGGCATGTCAAGAGGAGACCAATGGCAGCACCGATTAGAGCAGTGGAGAACATCATCCTAGAGGGTAGGAAGAGTAGAGGAAGACCTAGGTTGACTTGGGAATAGATAATTAGGCGAGATATGGTACACTTGCACCTCTCTGAGCACATGATCGAGAATATGAGTGAGTGGAGACGTAGAATTAAAATTAAGGACTTTTAGTGGGTTCTGTAGCTAGGAAGGGACTTTGATTACTTGTTGAGGGGCATGATGTGTATGTAGTATGCTTCTGCCTTTTTAGGGAAAATTTGCTGCTTCTCTGATGTATGCTTGTTCATTTTATATTTCCTTTTGGTGATATTTTACTGTTTGCTGTATGCTGTGTGTTGTATCATATATCGTATGTTTGATTATATGCTGATTCGCTAGCGTTATTGCTTTTGTTATTGAGTCGGGGGTCTCTTTGGAAGCGGTCTCTCTACCTACCTGGATAGAGGGACCTTACTCTTGAGTGGGATATACTGGGTTTGTTTGTTTATAATTATTTAACTGTCAAAAGTTATAACTAGCAACTATTAGTTACCAACCAAAACTTGTGATGGTTGGCCCCTTATAAACTAATTTTATACCCGTCCGGTGGCCGGGTGTTTTAATGTCGTAATGACATAACTATTTTTTTTACATTCTAAATAAAAAATAGTATTAGTTTAAGATCAAAACACAACTCATTTAACTTAAAGAGTAAAAATGACAAGTGTGCTAAAAGAAATAAAAAAAATCTTCATATAGTGCATGTCAAAAAAATCTATCATTTGAAAATATAAAACATATGAAACCGTAAATACCGTATATACAGTGTGAAAAAATGAAACAGGACCAACTGACAATGAGAACTTATGATATTATGCATGTTGGCCTAAACAAATTATAAAACTCAAAGATGACATAAAATTGCCCATAAATCTGGTTTTCATAAGCTTATCATATAACAAAACACAATCTTAAAATTGAATTCCTTGAAAATTACCAATCAATAAAAGTAATATGATAACAGGTAACATACACACTTTAAATGAAACAAATTAATTGTTTTAAAGTAGTATCTCCACTCCGTCAAATCGGGCATAACTCTAGCATTTCTACGCACTCGTAACATGCCTGCACACAAAATACCAGAAAAAACAACTTAACAATTAAGATTTTATTTGAATAAGGAAAAAAAAAAGTTGAATAACGTGAGCAAGTCTTAACAAAATACCAGAAAAAACAACTTAACAATTAAGATTTTATTTTAATGTCATGGATGTTAGTAAGGTATATGGAGCATAGCTGCATAAGAAAAAAAATAAAAAATAAAAAGCCAGCAAGTGCTTTGAATAACGTTGTATAGGTTAGACAAAAACTCGTAGATGCAGGTGGCAAAAAAATTTGTATGGTTTTTTCCCTTAAGGTATTACTTTGAACTCTGCTTCTAGTTTAACTTTGATGTAATGGAAACAAATCATCTTGTTCTTCAAAGCTTTGTATATACGTTGGAATAGTAGATTTAAATAATTGGCTTATGGTTTAAATGTTCGAAGAACAATCATGCAGCTTGAAATCAAGATACCAATATAAGCAATCTGTAAAATAAGGTGGGGAAAGTGGTTAAAATGGTAGAACTCTCATCATATGCATGAATGTTTTAAGAAAGTTAGCAAGTCTCTTCTTTTCTTGACTTGTCTGATTTAAGAATCTTTCACATGATAGTTACATGTCTCAAAGATGGCATTCTCTGTCACATGTTATTACACTGCATTATCCATTTCTATCTATTTAGTATTCAAATCAAGTAATTATATTCATAACATCCATTAAGACCTTCAAATCTGCCTTCTTATAATACCTTATCGGTCAAGCTTATGAAGATATGCAGACCCAAAATCCTGCTAAGTCAACTGTATTACAACTCATTTGGCATGGTGTTTAGTTTTAGGCTTTAGGCTAAAAAGCATGTTGACTTTGCATAAAGTACATCATAAGCAAGTAAGAATTATTTTTCAAAGTTTCTAACACATAATCACATATCAAATTCAATCTGTTAAAAAGTGTGTACAATAATAATGTTATTTTACAACATAAGTAATGATACTAAAAGAAGCAAGTGGATAATAGAGGCATATTGTACAATTTTCTGTGTCTAAAAAATGGTAGGGTAAGCTTACATGGATGACAAGAACAGGGCAATTCATAAACTGATTTTCTTAATATTTCAAACCAACAAAGCAAACAAATGATAAATTATTGATTCCAAAGACAAGGCTTGTGAAGATTTAGGTAAATTAAATATAAAAATAAATTTTTAACTGAAACCAAAAAATCACATGCAAATATACATAATACATGGATTGTGAAGATTTAGGTAAATTAAAAGGTAGAGGTGGCAACATGGGCTTGTTGGGTATCTGGTCAATTGTGTTAATTTTAGCAAGTGTTGGGTCAATTAGGCCGACATACAAATTTAGTTCATAGAAAAGTTATGTGTTAAATATGATTATATATTCTGCATGAGATCGATGATCATCCAATATATATAAACTAATTAATTCCACATTTGAACATATGCTTGACTTTTGACCCATTCAACCCGTTTTGATTTTAGTTAAATCTTTTAGCTTAATCCATTTGACCAATTAGAGATACAACATATCCCTAAATAACCAATTTGTATATAAGTGGGTTTATCTTTCCATCTCTGTTAAAAGAGTAAAATAAATGAGAAGTATATCTTCACCATGTCCTTTGAGAATTCTAGAAATGACAGCAAATTGTTTTCATTTGTACCTGTGTTAACATCCTTTGCATAATGTATAGATGAAACATAATCAAATCCATTTTACTTATGGCATCCATGAATGCACCTACAATCAAAGCAAAGCTCTCAAGGATTTAGGGGAGAAGGTTTATTATCACCATAATATACAATAAAATAGTTAAATGATGTATCATACACCACTTATGATTTATCCTGTAGAACATAGATTGTTCGTTTCAACTAAAATTTCATCCACAAGAGAGATGTATACTCATGGCCAGACTAAATCACACAAACCATAAATGCATAGCCTGTGTTTCAATGTCAACTACACAAAAAGTAGATTCGTTAATTACAAGAGATTAGCCGTTTGTAATTTAGAAATTTAGTTATATATAAACAAAAATACATCTTCCAATTTAATTATATAAACTCATAACATATCTTTGTTTAACTTATATTTACTTTTGAGTGTGTTTACATTAACTTGCTACCCATAAGTAAAAAACATGTGACATGATAGAAACCAACAAAATTAAAGATAATTTTCATGTTTCAAAGTAGATTGTAAATAAAAAAGCATTTACCGGTATTAATTGCTAGAATATATATATATTTGTGTGAGTGTATGTGTGTGCTTGGATATATGTGTGTATTACCTCTCATATAAAAATGATTGGCCTCCATCCATAACCAAATATCTCCATGCTATTCTAAGTGAATTCAAGTCGAAAAGAAATCATGTATACTCGGCACCACTAGATATTCACCCCCAATTTGAATCCTTACCATAGATTCCGGTCTTCATGCAAGAGTTTCTTACAAATAATTTGTTATTGATAAGTAACAATAATGCATAAGTGTGGACATGTGTAATTTATCATGCCTTGGTAAGTAAGGAAGATGCCATAGAGCATGTAATCTTTACTGCTTCAGCTTCACTGCTTCCATCAATTTCTCAGACCTGCAAAATTGACTTCTATTAATACAAAATAAATCAGAGTAATTCTTTAATCAATTTTTTAAAGCTGAAGTTTACAATATACAGTTTCCATAAAAATGTCAACATGTAAAAAGGTTGGTAATTTCAACCCATTTACTTCAGGTAAAAATAAAAATGTTGGCTAAAAATGCAATGGGTTTTTTAGAAGACATGTACCGAAGTCACCCGCATGTACTAAATCAAGATCTTATACTACTTAAATTTACTAAACATCCAATAAATCGGTGTTTAGAAAATATAACAGAATATAATCGACTTGTAATTAATTTAATCTAGATTCTTCAAACAAATAATATTTATAACAAAAAATAGCCACCATGCCAATAATGAAGTGTCGTTTACCTCTTTGCTAGAAGATTAGGATGGAACTGTCCAGGAATGGAGTAGACTCCCTGAGCTTGTTGTAGATGCATTGCCAATGCAAAGTTATTCACTTGCAAATACCATCAAGCAACTAAATTTAATATTTGTGAGGTCGATCAAAATATGGTCTAATTCTATGAATGAAAGCATAAAGGGTAGACCTCAAGTGTCCTCATGTGTTCTTGATATAGAGATGATAATTACTGTTGCACTTCTACGGACCTCTTATCATATTCTTTTTGACATTAGTGTTGAATGGCTACATCATGTTTTAGTATCGCAATCTCCCTTCAGTCATTACTACAGCTTCAAACTGCATTACATTAAAAAATGCTTCCTGCACCATATTTTATTATAGTTGCTTATTTGGTTTTAATTGTTTAAATTAAATAATTTCTTTCAATATCATAAATTCACTTTGTTTAATCCATGTCATATAATAGCTACTTATATGATCTTGGTTATCAATACGAGATGATCAGAGCATAAATTTAAACACCCAACAACATTAATTGACAAAACGTGATACCTTTGGT
>BJCN01147183.1:0-10736 GCA_018326445.1 Flaveria brownii
GTAAAGATATGTGTACTATAACCTTACTAACTTATAACCTATGACATGAATTGCTACTTATACTCTATTCATATTATGTATGAAAACCTTGGAAACTCACCAACTATTTTTAGTTGACATTTTATTTTATCATGTTTCAGGTAACCCCCGAGTTTAAAGATCTCTTTGAAGTTTGCAATAAAACTAGGACGTGGACCTAGTTAAATAAACGAAATGTTATGTTATGTCTTAATTTCTGTTTAAACGTATTGCATGTTTGAAACTTATGTTTGTAATTCCTGTTAAAGTTATACTATTAATAATTATATTTAAACATAGCGTTGTGTGGCTGTGAACAATCGTATCCCTCACACCTCGACGTTTCCGCCGTCCAGGTTGGGGTGTGACATTACTCAATTTTTAGGTATGAATAGTCTTAAAGGTTTTCGTCCGTGACGTTGACTTTTTCATTATTTACGAGAGTTTTTTACTTTGAGTAACGCGTAGATCACAATTTTATAAAAAAACTAAATCCAAAGAGACAGACCCACGACGATGCGCAGTGTTGTTAATTTCTAGTTATATTGTAATTGGTATTTTGCATGCATCAATTTAGAAACCCATTTTCTTATTAGTCTTCGTCGCCTACATTTTTCTTCACTTTATTTTCACATCTCATGCACAATGTCTATTTTTTATAGTCGCAAATAAAATACATTTAATTGTAAATTGTCTTTGCTGACTAGAAATTAAGCCCGCACTTTGATACGCGTGTTGCACCGGAGATATTAACGTGACTACTAGCTAAATAAATAAAAGAAACATAAACATGGATAGAAAACAACTATGTAATAGGACCGTTGTTCTTTGGTCGGTATTGGTCTCGTTATTCATAGTACCCGTACAATTCAGTCAATATAACCTATGATGCCCACAAAATAACCCTATTTTGCATACATAATCGGTTTTGACATAATTTACACTGGGACGTCTGAAACACTAAAACAACCATAAATTTTTTTTTTTTACAAAAAATAATCTAACAAAGATTACTTAAGAAAAATCAAATTAGTAAAATAGTTCATAGTTTAAAATCTTATATTATATTTGATACATGAGATGAAGTTAAGATATGAATCATTTAAGTTCTAAAGTAAAAATATTTTACGCTTTAAAGTGAAAAGAGGAATGGTTATGTGTCACATGCCACCGACATTGATAAATGTGATTATATACAATATAAAGAAAATCATTGAAAGTTATTGCCTAGTTCTTTGTCTATTTTCTTGGGCAATCGGCCATCTCCAACGAGCCTAACAAAATATTATATCAAAATCTAGAATGTATGATGTTGATGAATTCTCATGATAATAAAAATAAATTTTGATAAAACTAATTTATTTCTTCGGTCAGTCACACATGTTGTCATGCCCAGACCCTTATGATGTTTTCATTGCACTTTAAATAAGTTTGTCTTCTTTTATAGTTACTTCACGTTTCGCTCTAGGTTTGCAAGCGAGGTCCTTTGGAAATCGTAAGATCACACTTACAAGCATTGTACTGATTTTAAATAGGGCGTACCTGGTGCTGCAAAGAGCTCCCGCGTTTTCGCATGGTTCAGGGAGGGTCCGTCCCATTTAAGGGAAGATGTACGCGGTCTTTCCCCCACATTTTGTGGGGAGGCCGTTTCCACGGATCGAACCTGAGACCTTCGGTCCCTTAGGAACAGCTTTTACCGCTGCGCCAAGGCCCGCCCTCAAGAAAGGCCCGCCCTTTCGTCTGATAAATATTGGATTTATTTTCCACACTTCTGAAATCATATGATCGACACCCTTTCGTGATGGAACCTTCAACATCACTTGAATCCTACAACAAACCCTCCATATGTGATTTGATTAATGACTAGGAGGAAGTTGACTTGGATGAAGGAAGGTAAAGCAGACGAGCAAAAAACAATATCGTCTTCTACCTTTCATTTGATGGATGGCGAGGAAGACGCTGACTTAGTTACTGATATTCTATTATACTCGGAGGAAGAATGTTAAAAAAGGGTTGATAATACCAAACTAGATGTTGCATATGTGTAACAAGACATAAAAAGGATAAAGAAATGATACACATAATATATTGGTCGGTGGAAACTCAATTTATCAAAATTACTTTTTTTTAACGGCTAAATTGGAATCACTCACGGATCACTGGAGTATCATCGTGCCACCAGTGTTACCACACGATCATATTCCACCACCAAGTCACCAATTCAGGAGGAAACTCGTAATTATGAGAAAACCCCCTTTATGAGATTCGAACCCATAATCTAATAGGCCCTAAATCTTATCCCACCACCAAGATGCCGTTGTGTTATAATACCTTTTGCTTATCGAAATTACCTTACTTTCTCAAGTTGCTATGCACAATCTCCATATCATTGGAGTTGACATTTATTGCCGTTGATAGGAGTATTTATAAGTTCACAAACTTTAATATTATGATGACTGTTGATTTGCACATAAGATTGACTGTTATCTCCCAAATTCATGGCCTACAAGTAGAAGATTAGGTGAAAAGTTAAAAGAAAAAAATCAAAATTATTAATAATATTTTACTTATAGAACAACCCTTGAAAGTTGTAGTTGTAGGAGAGTTTAGTGTTTACTTTTTTTGTGTGAGAGAGTACAACCCTTGAAAGTTGAAACGCTATCTTTTTTTGTTTACAAGCAATTACCAACCACCTTGACTATCTTAACCGAAAAACCAAAAGCAAAAGTAGTTTAACATGGGTAATATTAAACCTAACCACCCATGCAAACCGCTATTTAATGATAATAAACTAGAATTCTAGAAATCAGGCCCTCATGATGTGACATGTTTAAAACTTTGTTACGCGGTTGTGGCGGTGCATTAACATGATTAAACACATAATAACATATGTAAGAATGTTAATAAACGGAATTTATTGGAAAAATCAAATTAAACAAAAATTATTCTGTTAAAAACGTATATATGTATAGTATAAGGGGCTAAGTTAAATCTTTAGAAAGTTAAGAGTTTAGTTAGAAAATTAGTGTGGGATCATATTAAAAGTTTACAAACTTGATGGCGTATTTTGAAAACTAGTGATGGTCGGTAGAAAATGCCATCGATATTATTAAATGAGTAGTAGCATAATATAATGGATGTCTAAACTTGTCTAATGTTAACTTTAGACGTTATCATTTCATGAATATATGTGAATTATAAGTTGAAGAAGAATTAAGGGAGTATTATCTACTAGGGTATTCAAATATACGACGGGGTATGGGATTGACAAAAAAACTTTTTGTGGGTTTGTGTGCGGATATGATATAGGTGATACCAGCCTGATTACACAAAAAAATATACCCAAAAATATTTAATTTTAATATATTGTTAATTGGTATCTATTAATACTTATTCTAGTAGTTTCGTTAATGAAAAATGAATTTCTCTTTTAAGAAATGCATTTAATAATATTATTTATATATGCATACTATGAAATATAAACTTGTCACTTATAGATTTATATTATAATGAAATTTATAAAATTTAAACATCTTTTAACCTTTATGGTTATGATTATATGTATGTGAACTGCTATATTTTAATGTTATAGTTGTAAAAATATAAAATTATATAAAAATTAGAATAGAAACGTACTAAAAATTTCGAGTATTTTGTAACAAACTAACAGGTATACCGGATACCAACCATGTATGTCCCATAACCGACATTATTAAGGTTGGTATAAGAAAAGATTTTACAATCAGACATAAAAGGGTTATTATCTACAATCGTCCTACTACCGTCCATATTCTCTAAACCTTTAAAAAAAATTACAAAGTATCATAACTAAATGATATCTATTTAACAATTCTAATATCTAAAAACAATAGAACATATAAAATTCTTAGAAATTTAAAACTAAGGAAAAGAATATATATGTTATGAAAATTGACGTGTGTTTTTATAAGATAGAAAAAAGAAAAAAAAATACGAGTGATATGTTTGGAAAATTTATAAAAAGCATTGATGTGATAGGCAAGAGGGTGTGTGTTTTTACAACAAAATAAAAAATTGATGTGATGGTAAGCGTGTTCATTTGAAAAATGTATAAAACTAAAAGTTAATATTAAAGAGCCTAAAGTTACCCTTAGCCCCCTGAAGTATTGTTAAACAGCCGTAATGATAAAAGTGTGTGTTTTTTTTAAATTCCCCACAATTGTTTTCCTTTGTAAGAAGTGGAAAACTATGGTGTAAGTAAAGAATCAAACCCCGACACCACCTAATTTACCTTGATACACATGATTTAGCTTCCTCATGTTAGACATTGGATTAGTCGATGGGGGACGTCTACCGGTGGCATACATCATAATAGTGTGTTTTGTGATGCACTAAGAGCTTAATAATGTACTTTTGTTCACAAACCATCACCTTATACTTTTCCTTAAAAACCCCTGATAAACCTAAAACCTTTCATAAATCAGGACTCATCATGTCTCTTCTTCCTCATAAGTTCTTCTCGTTTTCACAGATGGTCGTAGACATCCACCTTGAGAACACGCAATGTTTTCAAACCTCAGATGCCACCTAAACATCACATCATCCTCACACGAATCCACACACCTCCAATGCAAATGCTCTTACTCACCAAAAGTTTACAACCCCTTAAATACAAACCAAAGACAAACACAAGGGCCAAACTGCACACAAGTGAAAGAAGGGTGTCAAACTGTCAATAACCCAATACCCATTACGTCGTCGTTTCGCAGTTGAAACATGACCATCTTCACAGAGTCAACTGTCATCATCATCATCACCACCAATTATTCACCATCATCATCTTCATCGTTAACGATTTCAATTTAGGGGTTTCCAGAATCTTCAACCGGAGCAACATAAAATGGACGGAAATCAGCCGACGTCCGGCGGAGGATCACCGGCGCCGTTCCTTATCAAAACGTATGATATGGTTGAAGACTCCGTCACCGACGAAATAGTCTCGTGGAGCACCAAAGGCAACAGTTTCGTCGTGTGGAATCCACCGGAGTTTGCTCGGCTTCTGTTGCCGACGTACTTCAAGCATAACAACTTCTCGAGCTTCATCAGACAGCTGAATACTTACGTAAGCGATTGATGTTGTTGTTCTGTTTGCGGTTTTTATGTTTTGGTTGAATTGTTTGGAATTTTAGATCGGATTTGACATCTTTTAGCTTTGATTGATGCGTTCGTTGGTAGATCCGTCGTGTTGTAGAGTGTTTGATCGATCTAGTGTTGGTATGATGTTTTTATTAGAATTGAAAGTGTGGATATGATTAGTGGTGTTATTATTCATCTTAATTAATGTGCCTATGGTGGATTAGCCTGCAAATTGACATGGAAGTCTTTGAGTTGGCTGATGCTTTTGTATGTATGGTTAGTTAGGGTAATTAAAGTGTTGGATAAAGAGAATCTGATTGATTCATTTGAATCTCACATCATGAATGATACGTAACCAGATGAAAGATCTGGTTCAAAGTTGAAAATTGAAATTGCTTATTCGGTTCTCATGATGATGGAAGTAGGTCGAGTCAGGTTTCAAGAGTATAAACTGTCTGTTTTGAACCATACTTGTCGAAGGCGCAAGGCGTGCTCATGGTGCATAGGGTGAGCCTTAGGCCTAGGCGCAAGATGCTTAAAATGCGAGGGCTTTTAAGCGATGCGCATGGTATAAAAATACTATTTTTTGGGGTTTTAGACATGTTTTGGTCTAGTTTAGGTTTAAGTAGGTTAATTGCAGGTTTGTTTAGGGCTAGTGTAATTGTTTCAGACATGTTCAAATGATTTTTGGCCAGAATTTGGCCTGAAAATGTGCTTTAGCACCTGAACATGGCACTTTTAAGCGCTGCGGTGAGCTGTGCCAGCGTGTGCGTTATGGGCTTTTGACAACAGAGTTTTGAGCATTACTTCTTATGGATTAGTTCTGTTAAATTGGCCCGTTTTGGCAATTGAGAGTGTCCTAGATACCTTAAGCTGATCTTGTTCTGTTTCAGATTCTTGTATGTCCCTTGTGGGTAGGGGTGGCAATTTTAGACACCACCAGAAACAAGACAGGAACACATCCGGAGTAAACAGGTCATGTTAGGGTGGTTTATAGGTCGACAGTTAAACCATTAAATTTAACAATAACAAAATACTCTTTATAAGGTCAATTCGTCAACCAATTTACAACCATACTAACCCATGTATAATAACTCGTTCGCAGCCTGATTATGACCTGCTTACGTCTTGATTACAACCCGTCGACCCGTTTGACTTGTTTATGGGTCTTATATAGGCTACACGGTTTTTAATTGTGCCGGGGTGTAGGGCTGATGTCTTTGACAATAATAAATATACGGCCGTGTTCGGATTCATCATCTCAACCCTCCAACCACATATGATTGACACTCTACGCGTGGTTTACATGTTAAATCTGGTGCAAGTTTCACATGAACATGTGTACGGGGTCTATTTTTTTATGCAAAATTACTATGATGTGCAGGTTTGGCTAATAAGTTTGCGAATATGGTATATTGTTGGTGAAATTTGCATCTTAAGATTGTTATATGTGAACTTTTACAGGTTATGCACAATTCCTTATATAAGTAACACGTTGTTATATGTGCATGTTGTTAAGATTGTTATATGTGAACTTTTACAGGTTATATAAGTAACAGGTGATGAAATATTGATTAATTACAAAAATAAAAATAAAAACAAATGTATCCAGTAAAATCGATTGCTTAGTTACTCTAGAGGATCTTAACTTCCATTGTAATTACTACCAATCTTGGTTTAAAAGTAAACAGAATGAAGTTGAATCGCTCTATTTTACAGGGTTTCCGAAAGATCGATCCTGAAAGATGGGAATTCGCTAATGAAGATTTTATTAAAGAAAAAAAACACCTTTTGAAGAACATTCATCGAAAAAAGCCCATTCACAGTCACAATAGCAATCCTCAATCTTCGACAACTGAACCTGAAAGAGCAGCGTTTGAGGAACAAATCGAGACACTTACACGTGAAAAGAATTCACTTGAGAAGAACATTTTAAGGTTTAAACAACAACAGCCTGTTACAAAGCTTCAACTTGAAGACCTTACTCAACGGGTCAACAATATTGAACAAAAACAAGACAACCTGCTGAATTTTTTAAAGAAAGCTTCTCAAAATCCTGAATTTGTTGAGCGCCTTGCTCAGAAACTCGAGTCCATAGATTTTTCAGCTGATAACAAGAAAAGAAGACTGCCTGGATCTCGGGTTTCCCCAGAAGATAGTCTTGTTGACAATCACAGCCCGTCTAGGCCTGATTTTGGGAATGTTTTTCATGATGATTTCTCAAACAAGCTTAGGCTCGAGTTATCACCAGCTGTTTCAGATGTGAATTTCGTCTCTAACAGTAACCAAAGCTCAAATGAAGACGGTGGAACTGGAAGTCCACAAATTAGATTAACCGAAGGCTGCACAAGGAATAATGAGATGACACTCGGCGGGCCTCAAGAGCTTTCAGATACCTGCACATCATTTGGTTTTAACATGGAATCTTCTTTCCCACATAAAAATGGGGTATGTTTAGATGCTAATGAAGAGCACGAGGGCCATTTATCGTGTCAACTGAATCTTACTTTGGCATCCTGTGTATCTCAAATCGACCCAGGTCAAGATACAGTTACAATCCCTGCATCATTTGAAGGAGTTGCAAAACCTTCGGGTCAAAACATGACTGTACCTTCCCCACGTGATGACCCGGCTAATAACGCAGCACCTGCAAGTGTTCAGGGTCGGGTTAATGATGTGTTTTGGGAGCAGTTTTTAACCGAAAGACCAGGCTCAACGGATGTTGAGGATACAGGCTCGAATATAAGGTCAATGGCAGCATATGAACACGAAGATAGAGGATTGGGCCATGGGTCATACGTGAATTCCAGGAACCTGCAGAATCTGACTCTTTGAGAAAGAAGTTATGACCTCGGACGCCATTGTCGAGTCTCCAGGTTCTTCTCACTTTGTATAGACTTTTATATGTTAGTCTATATATGTGCATTACTTTTATCCGGATGTTATCGTTGAATAAGATGTAAACGAATTTGTTTCAATTCATGTCAGTATATTCAACTACAAAAAGAAAAATGATTCAGTGCTTGTTATCTGTATTCCACTGGATTCTATTGATATCTTTTAGAGGAAGCTTGATTCATCTATCGTCGCAATTTGTGCAAGAAGGCGATAAATGCTTTAATCATATTCGGAAGAAACCTAAGAGGCTGGGAGAATTTATGTTATGATCGGTCCAGAACTCCCGTAGAACACTTTTAACACGTTATACATGAATCATAGTAAATATACTCATACTTACAGAACTGATATTGCACACTCGTGTTTGTTATACATGCTTACAGAGTTGATATAAATTCATCTATTATCTACTATTATTTATGTTTTATTTGTATCTCTATGTAACTCTGTATACTTTTATGTTATGTATCTATTATTTTAAAATATAACAATGATATACTTGAAAAAATTGTTAATTATGTCAACAACATACTCCATCACAGATTCACAGATCAGTATAGATTACCAAAAATCAGAGCATGAACACTTCCCATCTCTAAAATGATGAAACCGACTAGCATCACGCACGACAATTTCCCGACCAACGATGCTACATATAAGCTTCAAAACCGTATGACAATCTCCACAAACACGAAGGTTCTTCACAACGCGAATAACAGACCCCGGAACACCCTTAAGCAGGCCATAAGCCACTGCAAGCCTCTCACTATGCCAAAACAACTGGTTTTCCTTCTCCTGTTTCCCCATATCATGCAACACAAAACTAACATCAGGAACATACCCTCTTTTCCTCATTTTTTCATCTAAATCTTTAAGCAAAACGAGCATCTCGTTCTTCATCGGATGACACATCTCACCAGCATAAAAAACCTCGGTTTCTTTCCCTAAATGAACACAACTGTAACCAGGTTCCTTCTTCAGATCAATGGCTACCATTAGCTTCCTAACTTTTGCTACATTTTCCCACATAGATGCACCAGCATACGCGTTAGATAGAAGTATATAAGTCGATGGATCTTTAACACCTAACCCCATCAAACGATCAGCAACCCTAATCCCCATTTTGGTCTTCCCAAATCGCTTACACGCACTCAACAATGAAGCCCAAACAGCCTCATCAGCCTCAAATGGCATGGTGTTAAGCAGGTTTTCAGCCTCATCAAGGTACCCTGATCGGCTATAAAGATCCAATAAACATGTGTAATGCTGAAGATTAGGCTTTAACCCGTAATCATCCACCATAGATTTGAACAGATCACGACCCTTGTTCACTAAACCAACATGGCTGCAAGCGTAAATCAACCCAACGAATGTTACCTCATTCGGTTTGACCCCAGTAGATATCATATCATTGTATAGTAGCAATGCTTCTTCAGCTTTCCCATGTTGAGCCAGCCCCACGATTATTGAAGTCCACGATATAACATCTTTCTTAACTGTATAACAAAATGCAGCCTTTGCAGCGGTTATATCACTGCATTTTGCATACATATCAGTAAGCGCGTTACAGACATATAAACTGTATTCAAAACCAAGTCTTAGAGCTAAAGAATGCACTTGTTTACCAAGTTCTAATGCTGCAAGATTAGCAGAGGCACCAATAACACTAGACAGAACAAACGGGTCAACGATCTTGATCCCTTCGTTTTGCATATCAACAAACAGATGAAACGAATCGACAAAATGTCCACTTTGAACCAACCCCGAGATTAAAGCAGTCCACGAGAACAAACTTTGCACCTCCATGCTCCTAAGAAGCTCAACAGCTTCTGCCTTTCTTCCACCTCTTGCATACCCCGAGATCATAGCAGTCCAAGAAACCGAATTCTTCACACGAATTGTCTCAAAAACAGCCTTTGCAGCCTCCACCGATCCACATTTCGCATACATGTCAACCAACGACGATTTGGTAACATCATCGGATGAGAACCTCGACAGCACGAACTGCGCGTGCACTTGTCGTCCAATCTTTAACTCATTCAAGGCTGCACAAGAGTTCACCAAGCTAGCAAAAACAAAGTGATCAGGCTGCAAGCGATCACGAACAAACATATCGGGGAATATGGCGATTGATCGGTTAGGGAGATTGGCTCGGTTATAGGCGGTGAGAAACGATGCCCCTGAGACGGGGTCTCGTTGGGGCATTTCGTCGAACAGTTGGTGTGCGTCTTTGATGAGACCATGGTTTGAGTACATGGAGATGAGGGTGTTGGGAAGGGGTCCGTATTGGTCGAGACCCATCTTGAGGATGTGAGCGTGGAGGGTCTTGCCGGAGAATGGGCTGCCGGCGGTGGCGCTGCGGCGGAGGGATTGGAGGAGATGGTGATGCATTCATGACGGATTTAAGGGTCTGAAGTCATTGCTGATTTGAGTGCGGCCGTGCGGGTGGGTGTGTTAAATAAATAAACGATAAGGCTTTATGCATTATGCTTTTGACGAATGTCCAAGGAAAGGGGTGTTTGTTTTCCCGAGAAGCATTTCCTGATTTTTTTGTCTGCGTCGCGTATATAACGTGCAGACATTGAGCTCTGTAGATTGTTTGTTTTTTAAAAGACTTTTTATTAAAAAAATTTTTTTGATGTTTGCGTGAAAATGACATCACACAACCTCTTCTAACCTCTTCTAACATTTTAATCATACAATAC
>BJCN01147236.1:0-17788 GCA_018326445.1 Flaveria brownii
TACTCGTACTCTATTGTTTGTTTGGGTGTACCATGTGCATCGTTTATTCGTTATTAGTCTAATTGTGTTTGATATGTAAATTTGAAGATAAGTATAATGTTAACTATCTAATTTTGAAGATAACTATGATTGCTATTGTTATTGCCTTTGTTATCGAGTCGGGGGTCTATTTGAAAGCGGTCCCTCTATCTCCCAAGATATAGGAAAGACTCGTCACCACCCACCCCTCCCAGACCCTGCTCTTGAGTGGGATATACTGAGTATGTTTGTTTGTTTATCTCTCATCAAATGTTAAATAAAATAGAAGTTAAACATATCCTGTATCCATAATATCCCACTCATAGACTTTTAGCCATGATTGATCATCAATTCTTTATCTGAAGATGGTAGGAGTTCTTGAAGATGTTGGACAAAGGTTAGAGATTTTTAGGAGCGTATATATTCGATCTTTGTTGGGGCTTCGTAACTTAGCTTGCACTTCCCTTAGGTTGCCTTAATTGTAGGTGTCGGGGTTAGTCTCACCCACATATCTGTCCTGTTCTTTTATGTTATATTCTTCTATTTTTTTCTATAATTTTGTTATGATATTTGTGCTTGTGTAGTTCTATGTATTTTTTATTAGAAAATAGGAAAAACATAGGTTTTCTTGAGCCGGGGGTCTCTGGGAGCGGTCTTTTATCCTATGGGATAGAGGTAAAGTTTGCATTCATCTCACCCTCCACAGACCTTACTATCTCTAACTCTCATCAAATGTTAATTAAAGTTAAAGCTAAACGTATCTGTAATATCCCACTAATAGAGTAGGGTCTTGGAGGGTGATATGCAGACTTAGAGCCATGATTGATCAATTCTTTATCTGTAACTACATTGACTTCAATCTGTTTTGAAGTTAAAAATTCGATTTGTATTACAGAAGTCAAAACTGGATCTTAATTCTCGTTGGCTTGAAAGTTCAAAAGTATCGTGCTTGACTGGTTTATAAGCGAGTATACGTAAAGGGCTCGTTTACTTTAGGATAGAGGCAGTGTTTTCTTAACATCTTGTTCTAAACAATTTCAGATAAAAGGCCCTGGGGACGTTCGTATACATGAGCTGCATGACAGAACTAGCGAGACATATGAGTTTATGGCTAAAAAGAAAGGCGTATATCAGTTTTGCTTTACAAACAAATCTCCATATCATGAAACCATAGACTTTGATGTTCAAGTTGCCCATTTCGCGTACCTTGATCAGCATGCCAAGGATGGTAAGCAGCTAATAAAAGCAATTTGTTTATCGGTTTTGTATATTTGTTGTGTTAATGTTGTTTGACCCATGGATTATAAACCGTGTGTAGAGCATTTCAATCCGTTATTTGAACAAATATCAAAATTAGAGGAGGCTCTTTACCACATTCAGTTTGAGCAGCATTGGTTAGAGGCTGAAACTGATCGACAAGCACTAGGTATAAACACAACACTATCTTCTTTTTTTACTTTTGAGGTCAAATGTTGTAACTTTTTGGCGTTTAGTTCATATGATTTTGTCATGAATTTAATGTTGTTAAGTTCTTTTTTCATAAGCATGATATACATGAGAGTGGGGTGCAAGTTGTTTTGATCATCAGAAGCATTTGTGTTAGTTATAAATTTTGCATCATGGCTTGTTTGACTCTAAGAGTCAAACTTAATGTTCTTTTCTTTGTTTGACTTTTGAAGTGAAACTTGCCACTTTTCAAGCATATATGAATTCCATCATGAATTTAGCATTACTGTTTCTGTTTTATATTATGATTACATACATGACCTACAAGTTAAACGGTAATTTTCACTTCTTTGACTTTTGAAGTCAAAGCTTGTTACTTATGTACCATATTATTGACATAAATATCTTGAATTCGAAATTTCTCTGTTCTTTTACATACTAGCTATAAACTTAATATAGTGATAAAAGTTTCTTTAATAATCCATAAAATTTATACCTTGTATGGAGCTATGAACAACATTTGTTGTGACTTATAAAGTCAACCATGTATTTTATTGTGTTTGACTTGTTGATTTGTGATTTGAATGCAGTAAATGAAGGAATGAGTAAGAGAGCAATTCACAAGGCAATAATTGAATCTATAGCACTAGTAGGGGCTAGCATACTTCAGGTCTATCTTCTTCAACGATTGTTTGAGCGCAAGCTCGGGACTTCAAGAGTTTAACCCGATCATGTGCCTGGACCATAGGATTGGCTGGTATTCACCATACATTTTGCGTTTCTAACACAATTGTTTGATTTATATGGTCGTGAACCATGGTGATTTATTCGTCTAGTTCCCAAACAAGACAATATGTTGACTTTCTTATCGTAGATAGCGATTTTATGGACTAGAGAGAGCATAATGCAGTAGTGATTTGTATACCATAAAAATTACTTGGCACAACACTTGCTATAATTAGTTATACAATTGTAGTGTTGATTGCAGTTTCTGAAATGATACATAAATAATAAGCTCTTGGGTTATTATGTTCCAATCCGTTTAATAAAAGGTTCATGCTTGTGTTAATGTATGTTTAACTCGTTTAACTAATCAGCTCTTGGGTTATTATATTCCAACTTGTTTAATAAAAGTTCATGCTTGTGTTAATGTGTGTTTAACTCGTTTAACTAATTAGTAGGTCAATCCTGCCATTCATTTAAGGCCCTTTTAGTCAAATTGTTTAACTGATTAGTGTCTACAACATGTCTATAATCCAATTCACATTTTTAGAACATTCATAGTAAGTTTCCTTATTCTTATCCGTATAAAACGTCATTCCTTCAACTTATATCTTATTGAGGTTGCTAACCTGATTCGTGAACAAAGAAGTTGATAAAGTAGAATAAGAAACAAGTTACAAAGGCTTGTATACTTATATTGAAGAATTGAAGGAATCTTGAACGGATGCAAGTGTCGCTTTGCATTGGTTATGGGTCGTTGATAAATGGAACGAACATATGATGTAGCAAGAAGATGGATTTTGTCCCTGTGGATTTGCATTGCAAGGGAAAGAGAAGTGAAGATCAACGAGGAAGGTGGAAGTGGTTGGGATAGATAGTGTATGTTAAATCTTTATATATAAAGAATCACTACTCGTCCTTAAACTTATCTGTATCTGAGAGGAGGTATTAAAGACGCTGACGGAGAACCGTATCTTTTTTCCTTATACTTTTAAAATAAGGAGTTTAATAGAGACTGATGAGACTTTAGAGTGCTCTTAGATATATGAGCTATATAAATCATGTTTTGATTCCATGATTTTTTTGTATGTCCGAGCTAAGAGATTTTTTTTAACAGAAAAGAATATATGAACCCTGGGCAAGTTTTTTAATTCAATCCTGATAGCCACCCCTGATTTTGGACTAAAGAAATAGGTAGATAAAGGCCCTCAAACATCTATGTTAACTAGATAAAAATATTATTTTGTAAGTTTGAAAGCATCATAAAAGAGAGCAACCAGAAAAAATAGATCAGAAATTCAAACCAAAAATGAAAAATATTATGTTTTGAGAAAAAAAAATTAATAAAAGCCATTTTTTAAGAAGGAAAGAGTGAACAAAGGCAATCGCAAACATATATTTGTTTGTTCAAGGTTACATTATCATCATAAAAATCAAAGCAGAATGAACTCCCGCGATAAGATACAAGTAGTCTCTCATCACTTTATGACATGCAACAGAACCATTTTTTCTGCAAAATAAAAAACAAAAACATTAATTGAACTTGTTTCTAGCAAAGTGTGTTCAGTCAGGCTTAAGGTAGCAATTTCAACCCTTTTACTTATAAAAGGGTCAAATCATGTTGTGTTTCATCTGTCAAAACGGGTATATTTGTAAGACATTAGCTTAAAATGAAACGAGACAAGTGTGTCCAAAGACTCAAAGTCACCCAACCTCACCCCATCTATCCCATCCCAAGCGTATTTTTTTATGCATAAACCCTCCTAAATCATGTTATCCAAAAATAAAAGACAATAATTGAAAAAATACAGGTTTGTAATCATATTTGAACGCGAATTGTTTATATAAAAATAAAATTTGGATCGACCAGAACCGAGCCACCTCTTACTTAATGTTTACATTGTTAAGAGTATAACTCTCGAACCCATAACCACAAACTCATTGGATGTAAATCAAGTTTGTGAATGAGTTTGTATTCTAAGCAAGTCAACAAAATGCACAACAGCTTACAGATTGAGGCTTCCCAAGAGTGGCTGTCCCAGACTTGTTATATGTAGAGTCGTTTTTAGGTGGCGAGTCAGATGTGCCACCTGTCTTTTTCTCGTTCCTAGCCTTGTTGAAAATGACAGTGAAACCCTCAGCTGACGCTGGGTCATTCACATCCCAGTCACCAAACTTTGGCAATGGTGGGCCCTTTTCCTGTAAATATTGACCTTTAAATGGCATTCATTCATATCCAAATACCATAACCATGGTATTATATTCTTAAAATAATACAAGTTAGCACACATGTAAACATGTTGGAGAATTATAAGAGCAACATTATATGTATCATAGATAGTAGCATACCAATGATGTCAATGATGTTAAGGGTAACACATTGATAAGGGTTCGGGCTTAATGATGTTTGTAACCTGTAAGTGCAGGTCGAACAAGGTAAGGTTGGGTTGGCCCCCAAAAAAACTTGTCAAAACATGTAAGTTCTTTTTTGTGTTATTATGGTTACAAAAACAATAATTACACTATGATCAAGATCTCTAGAGTCTAGATAAGCACAATATAGGAGACTGAATGATCTAAATATTGACTTTGGGTGACTTTTGACCTGTTTGACCAATTTTGGCTAATTTTTTATTTAACCCATTTGAAAATAAAACATAATTCAAATCACCCCATCCATAATTAAATGGGTCAAAAGTGTCATTTCCAAATGTTGTACTTGAGGAAGTTAGGAAGAACAGACATGCATGAGGCTGTTCAAATATTATCACTTGAGCCATGCTAAAGATAGCCATGTGGAAAGTATTTAATCGATGAATTGGCAGAGGATTATTCAGCATTAATGGTTTTTCAATAAGATCAGTAAACATAGATGCATCATGCATATATAGGTGTACTGGGAGGTTAGGATAACTTTAGTAAGCAACATGAGGTATACTACCAATGGGAGCCGTTTGAGTGTATAGCAAATGACAACCATGCACATAAAACAAATAAAACCCTTGTATCCCAAACCAGTGTGACTAAGCTAAAACCATGCAGCCAAACATAAAGAACAAAAAGAAATTAAGCCTGGCTTGTCAACTTTTATATAATTGGTAAATGCGTAGGATGTTCAGCCAAACATTCAGATAAATTACAGTTTAGGGGTTCTGAGTCATTGTATACTTAGATTAACTGTAAGTTAAAAACTAATAAGTAATAACAATAGTAATAAATCATAATATAATATTAACTGTAAGTCCTTGTATCTCAGGTTCGATCCGTGGAAACGGCCTCCCCACAAAATGTGGGGGAAAGACCGCGTACATCTTCCCTTAAATGGGACGGACCCTCCCTGGACCCTGCGAAAACGCGGGAGCTCTTTGCAGCACCAGGTACGCCCTTTTTATATTTGCTTGTTTCTGCCTAAAGGCAGTCCGCAGTTGACAGATCAACTTATAGTGGTTTGGTGGAAGACGCCATGTCCCCCTTCGTAATGTGTCTTCTTCCTAATTTCTATTAGTAACCAATATGTTGAACAATGTACATCAACAATCAATCAAACTTGACATGATAGTAAACAATTAAGCTCAAGAAAGTATGGAAAACACATAAAACTATATCTATCTGGTTTTGATATATACTAAACATCATGTATTGTACCTCCAAGAACTCATTTATATAAATTACACAAAGAATAAGAGAACAACAAAAATTGGTGCTGGTGAGGAAGTTGAGTGATAGTGTCCATATAATTATAGGATGTGGTTATTTTTTTATTGATCACTTTAGAACACATAAGCAAGCAATGCACTTGGTAGTTTTTACAAGCAAATACAAAAGAGACCAATGAGAGCATCTAAATCAACCGATGCTGGTAATATACGTGAAGTATAAAAGTTGCTATAACTTCATTTTAGATAATTCTTAACACAGCAAAATGACTCTTCTAGTTTACTGGAAGTGTGTGAGTGTGATGATTTTTAAGTGCCCATATTAGTACAGTCAGAGCCAATAAATGCATCAGTTTCTAGCCTGTGGATGCATGTATCAAAAAGCAGCACTTATAGTAACCAGCATAAGTTGCTCAAGAATAAGAAAGACTTTAAGAAATAACTAACAAAGTCAAAACATTTTTACTTAGATAAGCAGAATTTGTGAAAAAAAGATATAGAGGAAGACTATAAAACCTTGAACTAAAGTGAGTCATTTAAGTAGTTTGATATTAACAAAACATATGATCAGCTAACTAACAAGTTAAAAACAACTTTAGTTTGTTGTGAGAACTAAAAGAAGGCAATTACATGAGTATAGAGTATCATGTGACTTTTGATTTGAAAGTCATAACTATGGGTGGCAACCTTGATGCTAAATGAGACGGGCCTGCATGAGGGGTCTCTTAAGTGAAACAGGAGCTAGATTCATCAGTACCATGCGGTGCCAATGGTAAGATATTTTTAGTTCTACTAAATTTTTGGGTCTTTCAAGGGCTTGCGTCTTTTTGGACACAAGTGTTGAGGTACGTTGCAAGGTGAAAAAACACAGCCTAAAGGTTATGTACAGAGTAAAAAAGTACTAGTGCTAAGTCATGCAAGTTTATGTATTATCAATGGAAGTGAGATAAAGTGACCCTACACTAAACCAAAAAAAACAATCAACATACCCTTATTGCAAGCCAAGAAGGGTGGTAAATTTCTGCTTTGTAAAGCCTTGATATACCATCTTATATTGTTATAATGATGAATTGATGACAGAGCATGATCCATGTTGGTGATCATCACATGCAATGACAAATACCACATGACATCTCTAATAATTTCAATCTTTCCACATTTCTTTGTGGGGCTTCTACTAGTTGGTTGGTAGTGGGGGAGGGGGCTTCTATAAACTGTACTAGGTCCCTTCTTATTAATATTCCAAAACTATGTTCCCTCCCAACCCAAAACAAATAGAAATTATTGTCGCAGAATGCAGATGTAGGACAACTCTAGCTCTTGGCTGAACCAACCCTTCCCTCTAAAACAACAAAAACTATTATAAAGAACAATTATTGGCCACACATAATATGAGGTGAGAATACCGTGTCAGAAAATTAACCAATTTCCTGGAGTAATTCTCTATTCTAGTGAAAAAGCATATCATCTACACACAACCACCAAAACAGGGAAAGAACAGAGCTGTTATGTGAAGCAGCATATCACTTCTACAAAACCAGTTAAGACAACATTATTACCCTACCAAGTCATTAATCTCTGTGTAGTGAAGTAATTTCCTTCTTCTTCCTAGATAAAACTTGAGATAATCTACATACCAAAGTAAATAAGCAAGAATCTGTTCTTATATCATATATTAAGTCAAATCTAACACTTACCAAATTCTTTCAAAAAAATTATTACCAACACTTTGCATAAAGCATAGTTTACTTCTTGTAGTATCTAATCTAACAAAAACATACATATCAATCCACAACAAACGTAAAACTGAAAGCAGCCAAATCGATATTTAAAGTCAAAGTGTGGCTTATTACTACCAGAATCCATAGATCATTCCTCCATACAGATAATCATTTCCTAACACGAAGAATCAAAGTAAACGACTCAAATTCGATACTCCTACACTCGTAACCGATTTCACTAACTCATCGACCGAAACGCATCCCGATACTAAAATCAAAACCGATCAACAGTCAGCAAAACAACTTCTACTTCCAAATTACACAGTAACAACTAACAACAAGCAACGCAAGTCGAATATCTAAAAGTAACTAATCTAAACAGCTTATGATAACCAAAATCCAAGTGCAAAGTTGCTGAAAACAGAGAAATGAAAACATACCGCCATGATTTGAGCAGATATAGAGATGATTGAGGTGTTGGTGTGTGCTAGGGCTTGAAGTTCGATTCGATTTGATTTGATTGAAAGGCTTTTGGGGAAATTTGAAGAAGAAGAAGAACGCAATACCTAACCTTTTAGAGAGAAAATAGAAATATAATATACAGCTGGATATTTGTAGGTCATATTCTGCATATATCATCAACATGGTTTAAAGTAAACGCCCTTCTTTTCTTATTTCTTTATTTCTTTTTATGCCAACTTTTTCATTTTTTTTGGATAGCAAAAAACATTATGTTAATGAAAAGGCTACAAGCAAGTAGCTTATTAGCATCAAGCATTACATGAACCCAATGAGTTTAGAATCAAAACACCACAATTACACCACATATCCCGTTCTAGCAAAGGTGTATTCTTTTTAATTTTAACTAAATAATTTTGTTTATCTTGATCAGTCTGGAACGATATATGTGGATTTTGTTTTACTATTAGTACCTTTTCATTTTGGTGCAATATATAAACCACATCGCATCCAATATGACTATTTGCTTTCCTTTCTTCACGGAGGTTTTCGTTTGAAGCCTCCTTGGTAAATCCCACACCTTTTCTATCGAGTGGCATGAAATTATTAAAGTTTTACACAAGCAGTTATAATGGACAAAACACCTTTTTGTTGATTTGCAAGATTCTAATAAATGGTTTGAAGACTCCATTTCGGATCCACTAATCATACAGACCAAGGATTTTGTATGAATCCCTTGCGGCCTTCCCTTGTTAGCACGTCCATGGTTAGGATTTATACAAAAAAAATTAATCTTTAATGGAACCCATTTTATCCAGCAGCCAATGTAACACAATATGATTTATATTTCTTGTGGTGAAGTTAGCTTCATTTTTCGTGAAGTTCATTCACATTACATAAATCAGCTTAAAGCATCTATCGATGCATTACACCCTGATAAATGAAAAAAAATCATTATTTATTAAATTTTATACATATTCAAAATCAAATGATATTGTTCACTATTATGTGCAGGTCGACCATGTTTCACATAATAGATACAATAAAGAATGCGTGCCCTCATCATTCTATGGACTCATGTTGGACCGAAGATAACATCCACACATTGTGTGACATGTCTTCTTTGTATAGTAAAATGTACAAGTTTTCATTAACTGGATGTTCAACCATAATTTAAAATAGATCACTGCAACAAGTCATGACGAGATGCTTCCCGTCGCCATAGTGATCATATTAAACCGCGAACAATGACAAAATAAGATTGCACCCATTTCTAAGTATATCATCTTCTAAAGAGAAGTTAAGCATTCAACACTAGACTACTATTTGTCTAAAATCATATCCAACATACACTAGCTCATGTCACAACTTGGTCACGAGGCCTAACCATGGATGTTAATATTTTATATTTATTTATTTATTCAATTATTTATTTGTCTTAGTTTAGTCATCCAACAAGTCTTTTGCTGCAACAATTATAATTAAAACATCACGTTGTTCAGAAGTTTGTTTGCGTGTAAAGACTTTTTGGTTTGAATCTGTTTTTTTTTTAAATCTGTAAACTTATTGGGGTTTGTGTTGTTCAAAAGGTTGTTGCTTGTACAAATATTTTGATGTGAATATGGTTTTATAAGAACTTGTGTGAACATATTGGGGATTTGTAACGTGCATTCCAGCAACAAATTCCATTGTATCTGTTCGCTTTTATTTGAGTTAAAATAAGTATGCTATGGATACTGAAAACAATAATACGAATAGAACGTATATGATCATATGTTATTAAATTAATAACAATGCATTTTGATATAATTCTTGATTTATTTTATATTACTTCGAAGTTGAAGAACATGCCATCAAATCATAATTAAAGGATTTGATTACATTATTTTCAATTGCATAATAATTTTAAGACTACTTAGTGTGATCATTTTCAATAATATAGACAAGCAATGACTTGTACTAGTCTAACGAACCTAACAATGGTTGGAGTATTGTTCACCAACCAAATACTTCAACTTGAAGCAGTAATCATATGTTTTTTTTATTGAAATACTCATATATAATAAAGGTTATTCTTATTATATTATATTATTATAATATTACAGTATGACTGAAAGTAGTAAACTTATAAACTCTTCTTATGAAATTACTTCGTTCTATTTTCGTTTGTTTGGCGTGATGAGTTATTATTGGTCGATACAGAGTATAATGATATACCATTAATAAAATATAGAGCCCATCTCGGTTTGTTTGATACAAGGTATTAGGTAGTAAAATGAATGGGAAAATTAAATGGACCAGAGACTAGAATTGAATAAACAAATGAATAAAATAGATTATTACATGCAATCAACATGTTTTGATATCTTGCGTTAATGTAATGAATCATTACGTTTGATAGACAAAAAAAGACAAAGCGAATGATATACGATGATGCTAGGCGGAATGCATGTTGAAAGAGGGAATGACATGAAAAAAAACGAGGGGATGACTGATTGTTGGGATATTCAAAGGGGATTATTTGTATACTAGGTGATTTCATTTTATTAACCAACCAAACATCTTTATTTTTTAATTTTCTCACACTGATCAAATTCATCATGTCTGCTATTTCTACATATCAAACACTATATTAATTCCATTTGAAGTGTAAGAAGCAACAAAAATACGATACGTATACTGTAACCGGGGTCATAAACGTCCAACTATAATTAAATGCCAAATATATATAATCACACACCATATGTTTGTAATTATGTATCACGTGAACGATCACACACGATTATAATTGCTCAAAATCACACACGATTATAATTGCTCAAAATCACACATATGTATCACATATCACATACATAATTACACAACTAGGGATGAGATAGGTATCATGTTGGTATCGGTACCGAAAATACTAATATTGAATTTAAGGAGAGATGACTACTGAATATTGTAACAAAATATATCAGTACGGTATTGGTTTTTCGGTACTTTACCGATTTGATGTCGTTTTGGTGTTTCTTTTTTTGGTTAAAAGATAATTTGTTACGTGATTCTTGAATACCAATTTATAAACTACAATACAAAAAACATTCAAAAATGTATAAAAAACATTCGTAAATCTTGAACTTGAAATATATAACATTTAAAATATCTCCAAAGTTATACAACAATGGTAAAAGAAAAGTTATTTTTTAATACTTGGCACTGAATTGGTATTTTCAGGTTTTTATCGGTACCGCCTTGTATTGATACCGAAATTTAGGCAATAATCGAATACTGGTACTAGTATTGTTTTGTTCGGTCGGTAGTCGGTACTGGTATGGTTTGCGTATGATATTAGTATTGATACATAACTCTCAAACATCTTAAAAAACATCTTTTAAACTATAGTAGTAAATTGTTTTAATTAAACATAATATAATTCTCTACTTTAATGATATATTAAAAAAACAATAACATAAAATTTTTTCTTGATTTGATTTTTTTTATGCAGCTATATTAATACTCAAAAAAAGTTAACCGTGGCTCAGTGGTGACTATTTTTTAATCGTTAGAATCATATGGTACATAACTTTTAATTTAAACCAACACCCTTTTAATCTAGCTCAAATCTCACGTAGAACTAGAATCAAGTTACCCATTAATGATTCACACATTTTACCAACCCTAGTCTTTCTACATATCGTTTAGGTGCTCAAAACACAGATACTAAGATAAATTAAAATGACCAGTCACATATAAATGTAACTTAAAAAGTGGATGCATGATTTACTTTTCAAGTGTAACAAAATTTATTAAATAAATAATTAGTCACGATGTTATACTCGAAGTCTGAAATGTTAAAAACACTTTGTATAAACACCCCGGATTCATATATAAAACTAAATCATTTTATAATCTTTTATAGACTGCGTACATAATAACGCGATCTAGCTTCTCTTCAAAATCTAGTCTAGCTATTATATAAAACGGAAGTTAAGTTAAATAACGAGTTACTTTTATCATAAAATTTTATACAGCCCGATAACATAAAAAGTTAGCCCAACGGGCTTCATCTGAGTGAACGAGAAACAAACGCACTTGCACTGTAATTTCAACGCCGTCTCTACCACCACATTTCATCAACAAAAACCCTAATTCAATGCCTCACTTCACTTCAAATCTCCATTCAATTCGTCAAGAAAAACAATGAAACTGTGTAAAACTTTTGTGTTCATTTTGCTATCGATTCCTAGGGTTTTCAATCCACTGAATTGATAATCATCAGTTCTACACATACCCACCCACACCCTTTGCATTTCATCAGCCATAATGCGGAAAATCTTTCGAAATAACCCAAAATATTTGTTGGGTGTTCGTCAAAATGCGATCAAAAGACCCAGATGTTTATCTTCTAGTTCAGATTCCACAAAGCAGAATCAGTTGTTGCTGAGTGAAATTAAGAACATTTTGCAATCAGACAACTGGGAAAGCATTTTGCCATGCTCAAAGGTGCCCATGAAGCTAAACCCACATGTAATTCAAATGTTGCTTCAAGAAAACCAGGTGGTTGTTCAATCAGATTCTAGAAAGATGCCTTTGTTAGCCATTGCTCTCTGCAATAATAATTTGTATGGTTGTGTTAGTCTTCTGATCGATGCGATGATTGCAATGCAATTGTCTCCTATGTCGATTTTGGATTCTTTTGTAAGTTGTTATAAAGAAAATTTTGCTTCTTGTGGTAATTTGAATCCCAAGGTTTTTGAGGTTGTTGTTGATAGGTATAGAGTAAAGGGTTTGTTAGATGAAGCTGCTGAGATTCTTTTAAAACATGATGAGTTTGAACCTAGCCCTCTGTTTTTCAATTCAATTTTGAGGGATTTGCTTAATGATAAGAAGTTTGAGCTTTTCTGGAAGGTATGTGAAGCAATGGAGAAAAAAGTTGGTTCCTTTGATGTATATGCGTATACTAATATGATAAAAGCTTATTGTATGGTGGGGAATGTAGAGAAAGCGAAAGAGGTGTTTGTTAAGATGGGTGTGAGTGGGTGTAACCCTAGCTCTTTCACCTACAATGTGATCATTGATGGTTTGTGTAAAGCGGGGCGTCTTGATGAAGCAATCGATATCAAGAAGAGTATGGTTAATAAGGGGTTAGTTCCTAATGTATTCGTGTATACCACGTTAGTTAGTGGATTTTGCATGATGAAGAGATGGGAAGAAGCAAGAATGGTATTGAATGAGATGGCTGATGTTGGTGTCGAGCCAAATGTGGCGACATATAATGCATTGGTTAATGGGTTCATGTCAGAAGGTGATGTGGAAGCGGCATTTAGGGTTAAAGATAAGATGGCAACTAGCAATGCTGGTGCAAATTTGGTTGTCTATAATACGCTTCTTCACGGGCTATGCAAGATGCATAAGATGGATAGAGCGCAAGAGTTGATTAATGAGATGACGAGTTTAGGCATGAAACTAAATTTTAGAACTTTTACTTTGTTGATTCATGGTTATTCTAAAGTTAGGCGAATGTCTGATGCTTTTGCAGTAGTGGAAGAGATGAAGAAGCTTGATTTGGAACCGAATGCAAAAACTTATGGTCTTTTAGTCATTGGATTATGTCACACTCGAGATCTTGAAAAGGCAGAAGCACTTCTGTTGGACATGAGTGTGAAGAATATTAAACTCGATCATGTAGTTTATGAGACTCTTTTAAGTGCTTGTTCAAAAGAAAATGATTACATAAAGTCAAAAAAAGTTTTGGTGGTGATGAAGGAGAAAGGAATAATTCCAAATGAGAATTGTTATGGAAGTGTTATAGGATGCCTTTGCAGAGTTAATAAAATGGATGAAGCAAGATTTTACATGAATGAAATGATGGATTGCGGTTTAGAGCCAAATGCTCACATATATGGAGCATTAATTAGTGGCTATTGCAAGTCAAGAGAATTAAAGGTTGCAAATAAGTACTTTTATGCAATGATAGGTCGTGGTTTAGCCCCGTTATTTTCTTCTTATGAATTTCTAATTCAAGAAAACTGTAGAAGTACCAACTTAATTGATGCATTCTCGATTTTTAGATACGTGCTTTCTAGGAAGTTCTTTTCTGTCACTTGTACGTATGGACTCCTTCTTGATGGTCTCATTAAGTGTGCAAAACTCGAAGAAGTTTCTGAGCTCTTAACGGAACTAAAAAACGAGGGTCTTGTTTTTAATCTTTCATCATTTGATTCTCTTTTATTGGGTTTGTGCAATAAAGGAAAAGTTGAAGAAGCTTGTAAGCTTGTTGAAGATGGTTGGTCTACTCCAAATATATCTACTTATAACATCTTAATGAAAGGTTTTTTCAAAGTTGGCAACACCGAGAGAGCAAAGGCATTGTTTGATGAAGTTAAGGAAAAGGGTTTGACTCCAGTCGATGTCATTTATGGTACAATGATCATTGGTTTCTGCAAGTCCAAGGATTTAACTGCAGCGTGTGGATTACTAGATGAAATGATGCAAAAGGGCATGTCACCGAATGGATTTTTATATAATATTCTTGTAAATTGTTGTTACAAGATTGGGGATTTGGAGAAGGCTATGGAATTGAGTCAAGAAATGACTGACAAAGGTTTTGTGTTTACTTCTTTCAACACATTGACTTTTAAAGATCAAGAAACTGAAAGGAGCCAAATGGGAATGCAATAAAGGAAGCAAACTAGCTCTATTAGCACTTTGGTTGTTCCTAATATTTATGGGCTAGAAACCAAGAAGAGCAATGGAGAAAGTCTGGATTTTTACCCGAATATCCTTTTGGGAATGAAGGTAACACATTACTCATCCTTTTGTAGGTCTAATCTTACAGTTGGCAAGATGGACACGTCGAGTATCTAGCTAATTTTTTTCTTTTAATTATGGGTGAAACAGGCTGGTCCTGGTTGGGTTGGGTTAACCCACAAACACTTATTAGTACGGTTTTAAATATTTTTTATATAAGTAATTTTAACTGAAATACAGAACAGTTTATTATAATATTAATATTAATCTTTGAATAATTTGTTAAATTCAGGCTTTAATCAAGCAGTTTGCCCCGTTCCCTTTTAGCCTCTTTATTTATTTATTTATTTATTTATTTATATTTTATTTTAATTAGCCATTTAGGATAAAACACAATGCATATTGATCCATTCACAACTAAATGGGTTTACATTGCCACCTACATAAATAATAGAAAATAACCCTTTAGTCTGGTTTAATTTGCTGACTATTGTACTCTGTTCAGGTCAAACAAACAGGCTCAACAGTTTCGGGTATTAAAGCCTTTGAACTTTCCAACTTGGAGATGCAACCACGATAAAACCATGGCTGTAGCCAAATAATGATGATAGGCCTACCGATCGGTAGTAAGTGTTTTACCTTTTTTTGGTAATCAATTTTGTTAGCAAGCTTATACAGTGTTCATATTATCTTTTTTAAAATTATCAAAGCTTATTTACCCATTTGGAAACACCTGCAGAGAAAGTACATGTTAGTACTTAGCAGATAGAATGTAAATAAAAGTTGCAGAAATGAGAATTGAAGTTTAGCTTATAACATCACATATATCACCTACACTAACAAATGATCCATTTGATATTGTTTGGTTGTCTAAGTGCTAAATTCACACCAAGATTCATTAGTGTACAGCCTATGATTGTATATGCAGTTGCCATTTGCAGCATTGTTGCCTTTGAGCTGTGCTTTAGACTGATGCATTTGAGAAAATCAAATTAGAGAATATAACAGTAAAAGGGTGAAAGGTAGCTCTAGGACTCTTGACTGTGTGATCTTTTGTTTCAGTTGTTTATGAACTCCGTAAGGTATAGACATGTTGCCTGTTTTAAAAGTTTAATGCGATATAAATTACCTAGGGGGTGTTTGGATGTGCGTATGAGGGAAGTGCATTCACTTCTTCTAAATTAGTGGTATCAGCAATGCTACAGTGCTCACGGGCCACAACCTCAAGCTTTTCCACCATAGTTTTTGAGAACCCAAAAACCGCAATGCACCAGTGCACAACCTCACACTTTTCAGACAAAAAACGTTAACGAATTCAATAAAGGTCTTCCACCTGAAATGGGCAACATTTTTTGAACCTCTCAAGTCGGCTAGTTCCCAAGCATGAACTAGGCGATGGACAAGTTCACAAACATTACAATGCGAATGTTCTAAGTGTTTTTTTTTCCTTCGCTCAAATGAGGAAGTCTAATCGAAAAACACCAAAAATAACAAATTTATGGAAATATTCCTGATTGACCAACAAGTAACAAATGTGGATGGAACACATAAATCTAATGAACAAGTGTATATGAAGGAAAATGAAATAGAACTGTTATGATTTTATCTAATTTGAAAAAAATAAATAAATCATGTGACATACCTTTCTTCTCAAGTTTTAACATTAATTAAGACTTTCAGAGTAATGATGAAATAATGGTTTTTACGGTTATTAGGTTATAAATGGTTTAAGTGATTTTAGCCGAGCATCGATGAGCTTAATTTAATAATTTGTTTAGGTTCGTAAAAGTTGATGATCGCGTTCACACTTTAGATTATGTAATTCCAAAAAAAAAATTAGTTGACATAACTCTTTTTAGAAATATAAAAACAGGGTACATACCCCCTCTAAATTATTTTTACTTATTATACCCCTTCATTTTTTTTAAATAGTTAACTTTTTATTCTATGTTTTTTATTTACCACATCACTCTTTAATGTGTTAAACCAAAAATTTTTTGGTTTTATTTAGTTATTATTTCTTTTAGTCTTTATTATTATTTTTAATTGTAGTAATTATGAATGTTCGAAAAAGCTAAACACAGATAATAACTGAAAAACTAAACCGTATGTGTAACTGAAAAAACCGAATCAAATTGTGAATTTGGTTTTTAGTTCGGGTAACGATTACACAAAATTTTGCTTATTTGGTTCAATTATCCATATAAACCGAATAATAAACGGGTTTAATAGGTTAAATCTGATAACCGAACCGAATAAATCTGTTTAAACAGTTTAGTCGGTTGAATTCGGTTTGTTTATGACTATATCTAATTCTAAAAGATATCTTTTAACTTTTTTATTAAAAGTTTTTTTCTAACTTTAGATATGTTTATATTTACTTTTTATAATTATGTTTTACTATTTTAAATATGTTTTATATCGTTTTATAGAAAGTGTTTTTGGAACTTCTTTTTAGGGAGAACTTTTTTCTAAAATTAAAAAAAAAAATTCAGAATAAAATATGATAAGTTTTGAAATTAGTTTTTGAGAGGGGGAGTATAACAAGTAATAAAAAAGTACGTATAACCCAACCCAAAAATAGAAAGTTAAACTATTTCTTAGTTATTGCTTATTTACCAACTAGATCTTTCCCTATCTTCACTCACTCACTCACTGCTACCTGAGCACCCATTCACCACTTTTTTCTTTTTACCTGGAATTTTCAGCCTATGTTATACCTCTTGTTTCAAACGTTAATAAAAAAAACTTATAATAATAACAATTTTCAATAAATAATGTCACACCCCAACCTGGACGGCGGAAACGTCGAGGTGTGAGGGATACGATTGTTCACAGCCACATAACGCTATGTTCAAATGTAAATATTCCAATTAATAGTTTTTAATAATGATTACAAACATAAGTCCCAAATACGTTTAACAGAATTTAAACATGATATAACATTTCATTTAATTAACTAGGTCCACGTCCTAGTTTTATTGCAAGCTCAAAGATATCTTTATACTTGGGGGTTACCTGAAACATGAT
>BJCN01147239.1:0-17786 GCA_018326445.1 Flaveria brownii
GGCGGTTAGTGGTGGAGGCAAGAGTCGGTGGAATTTGAAATACTTCAATATTTGGAAGGATTTTAAGGAATTTGAGGGAATTAATTCCAATTCCAATTTCTTTTTCAACCAAACACGTGAAGAATGGAATGCAAATTCTAATTCCAATGAATTTCTATCAACCAAACACAATGACCAATGAAATTCAGATTCTAATTTTATTGAATTCCATTTTCCCGCATACCAAACGCCATCTAAGTGATTAAAATGCAACTTGATAGGTAGTGCAAGGACTATTTCTACAAATACAAAACACCTACACACCACCACATGTCACGGAGAGCTTAAATTCAAATGTTGACCAAATCAAGAACATCAATGACCCCTGCATTACTACTACTCTAAAACCTTGTCTCCAAAATTCAAATTCACTTTCTACTTTTTCTCACCAATTGCATTCAATCTCCACCGTTCAAATCTCAAAGATTCAATTCCCTCTGTAATCACTCAACAATTGCATCACCATCAGCTCAAAAGTGTTCATCATCGATCTTGTAAAAGCATAAAAGCTTCAAATTCTGCATTTATTAGGGCACAAATTCGAAGAAATTCATCAACATAAGGGTTTGATACTTGATATTTGGTACTTTGATTGAGCTGTTTGTAATCAGTATGAATGCGGTTGGGAGACACGGGCAGCGATCTGGTGCATCTGGAGCTCATCACCAGCGGCAATACTCCGATAACTTCTTGGAGGTTACGTCTTCATCGTCTAATGGTCGATGGTTACAATCTGCTGGTCTTCAACACCTTCAGCAATCGTCGTCTCATACTTCTTCTGTATGTGTAGTTTTCGATTTCTTAATGTTTGTCGTTTTATGAGTTTGTGTTTGTGCTCTTTGGTTAGGTTAGGATGTCAGATCTGGTTGTGGTTTGACTGTTTGAGATTGTGAGTTTGATTTGTTGTTTAATTGAGCAGCAGGACTTTGGTGGTTACTATGGTGGTGGTGGTGGAGGTGGAGGTCAAGGTTCGAGAATGTATAACAGTAGTAGGAATGTTGGTGGTCAGAGGTCTTTGAGCGGTGGGAGTGATTTGTTTGCGGAGCCGTTGACGCCGCCGTCGCGGCAGAAGAAGCACGGTGGTAGTGGTGGTGGGGAGGACTCTAATGGCTTCAGTCCTGGGCTTTTAGATCTGCATTCGTTTGATACGGAACTTATCTCCGAGGTAGGTCTTGTGTTTGATTACAAAATTTAGTCATCTGGTGTGATAATCTGGATTGATTCTTTAGAGTTCTATTATCACTTATAAATTGCACAGCAAAACAATCCTATTTGCAATATCTGTGAATTTCATGTAGTAAATGGATTAGTTATAATTGCTTGAATTGCTAAACAGCTAAAGATTATACAATGCTGTCAAAAGGGTGGCTGTTCATCTTTAGAAATAGCGGGAAATATGATCGTTATTCCTGAGGGGCCTGAGGGATTAGGGGATAGAATCAAATTTCTTTCCTGAGCAATATCTCCTTTAAATTCATATAAGCGGTCCGTCTGAAGTTTTCTTGTTTGTTAATACGCTAACAGGTGCCTGTGACTGGAACATATGGTGGCAGAAGTTTTGATGATGCAGAGACATATTTTGGCAATAACAAACAGGCTAGTAAAGCTCGAGGTTTGCCTGATAACAGTATTTTGAAAAGTTTTGCTCCGGAAAAAGAGAAGGCGAGCAATGTTGCTAAGATCAAAGTTGTGGTATGTTGATCCTATTCCAACTTTATACTTTTTCAATATAGTAATAATTAATATATTTTGAAGATATTATCTAAGTGATTGATCACTTGAAGTTTATATAACAATATCTCTTGTTTTGAAGTGTCTAATGTGGATTGAATTTCAGGTGCGCAAGAGACCCTTAAACAAAAAGGAGTTAGCCAAGAATGAGGAAGATATAATTACTGTAGAGCCACATTCCAATAGCCTTACAGTTCATGAGACTAAACTCAAGGTTAGCCCTATAATAATATCACACCTAAATGTCGAAACATGTCTTTAGGGGCAGATCTATGTGGTACTCTGGATATACACGAGCATATCTTAAAACTTTTTTCTAGTTTAAGAACCTATTATAAAGAAACAATTGTTGTGGCAGTGACTTTCTTTATAGGTTACATGAGGTTGACATTTTAAATACTAAAAGTCGCCTTGTCTCTGGGTATATGTATGTATATGCCATATCCCACGCATGCAAAAGCAAGAAGCATTAATTATTGAGAAAGACTAAAAAGAAACAACTAATAATGACGCAATAGAACAAGTAGGAAGACAAGTGTAGAAAAAAGAAGAAGAGAGCAGTGGAGAAATAAATTATAAATGTCATTATCATAATTATTTTTGGAAGTTGAGAATGTTAATATATATATATATATACATTATTTAATAGCTGTGTATCTAATGTCCAAGTGGAGTAATTCTTCATCCTGCTAATTGTAACATGATAAAACGTAAATGATCTTTACCCTTTTTTTCCCTTCCAAATTTCCATTCGGAAAATATGAATTTTATTTTACTGCAAATATGTGATCTCATTTTTCTAGTCTAGTTCTAGTTCAGGTGGTTGTGTTCGAAAGCTTTTCATAATTTTTGTTACATGCAGAGGAAATGGGTCTCGAAAAGCATTATTAGTACTTAGTAGTGTTTTTTTAGCAACATTTTAGCTAAGTAGCCAATAACATTTTACAATTGTCTGCCTTATACATTTTTTAGCTGAATAAGTGAATAACTCATCCTGCTAATATGATTTGGCGTCATATATATGCATAATTATTTTATAGCTTACGTTTGGGCGCTTTTATATTTTTCTGAAATTGATGTGTTTGGCTATGAACATCTTTCTCTTGTTTGTTTGAATAAATTTAAACTATCATGTTTTCAAACGAGTCAACATTGTCAAAAGTTGCATATCACTGCATGTTTGCTGTCAGTTTCATTGATGATTTTGGGTTTCTCATCACTGTAGGTTGATCTCACTGAATACATGGAGAAGCATGAGTTTGTTTTTGACGCAGTACTAAATGAGGAGGTTTCTAATGATGAGGTAAGTAAATTGTTAAAGGAGAGGGGAGAGCAAGAGAAGGAGAGAGAGAAGTGCTTTCTTACTTGAGTTGAGGTTGCAAAATGGGTAGGTTGGGGGGGTTCGGTGAACAACTAAACATGTCATGTTTTAAAATGAGTGAGGATGGGTTAATGGTTGACCCACAAACGCTTTCTTGTCGTTCTTTATAATTTTTTACAAAAATAATGCACTAAATTTGATTACAAAAATAATTTTAGCACAAATGCACAAATCACAATAAAGTCTTTTTTTTTATTTAATAAAATGATTTAGGAGGTTCAACCTGTTTGACACGTTCCCCTTTGAGCTTATTTTTACAAAAATAAAGCACTAAATCTGATTACAAAAATAATTTTAGTACAAATGCACAAATCACAATAAAGTAATATTTTTGTATAAAATGATTTAGGAGGTTCAACCTGTTTGACCCATTCCCCTTTGAGCTAATTGCCTTGATTTGACCCATTTGACAGGTTTGAGATAACTAAGACTGTCTTTATAATTCATTAACATCTATCATTTCCCCAGGTTTATCATGAAACTGTTGAGCCTATTGTTCCAATAATATTCCAGCGTACTAAAGCCACATGCTTTGCATATGGACAAACAGGTAATTGAGCTTTAAATAACATTTCTGTAAAAATTGTAGGGTTTTAACTTCATTTTATTGTTCAGGAAGTGGGAAGACTTTTACCATGAAACCTTTACCTTTGAAAGCATCTAGGGATATCCTAAGGCTTGTGAATCATACATACCGCAGCCAAGGTTTTCATTTGTATTTCAGCTTCTTTGAGATCTATGGCGGGAAACTATTTGATCTCCTCAGTGATCGAAAGTAAGTTCTGTGACAAGTATTATTGCAATGTAAAGCGATAACAGTCATTTTGTAGTGTTTGGATAAACTAATTCTAGTTATCTGCCTATTCAAAGTTGGTCCCATATCCACTTAAACAAATGTTATTTAAAAAAGATCAACGTTACTTACTTACTCACACTTCCATTGTTAAATGATGCTTCTAAAAAAGTACAAGTATTACTGCAATTAGATGCAATAAATTTCTTTAAATTGTTCACAAATATTTTATAAAATTAAGTACTATTATAGTTGACATACAATAAACTGTCATACTTTAGACTCGAAAACTTGTAAAACGTATATGAAAATTATTTTTTTGTTGTCATTTGATCTGATTGTTCAATGATTAGTGTTATAACTGCCATGACATAACATATTATTTAAGAAACATTTCCATTGTTAATACACCCCATCCTGTAAATATTTACTTCTAGATTTTAAGAAAAATGATTTGATTCTTTTGCAGAAAATTGTGCATGAGAGAAGATGGTAGTAAACAAGTATGCATTGTCGGTTTGCAAGAATATAAAGTTTCAGATGTTGAAACAATTAAGGAGCTAATAGAAAGAGGGAATGCAACAAGAAGTACTGGAACAACTGGTGCCAACGAGGAATCTTCTAGATCACATGCCATACTTCAACTTGTTGTCAAAAGATCTGTTGAATCTAAACCTCCTAGAGTTGTTGGCAAACTCTCCTTCATAGATCTTGCTGGAAGTGAACGTGGTGCAGACACCACAGACAATGATAAGCAAACAAGGTAAGTTTATTCTTTAATATTTTATCTGTTTATTCAAGTTGCTGGACATTTTATAATGTGTGATTTTAATTATGTAATGCAGAATGGAAGGTGCTGAGATTAATAAAAGCTTGCTTGCATTGAAGGAATGCATAAGAGCTCTTGACAATGACCAGAACCATATTCCTTTTAGAGGCAGTAAATTAACTGAAGTTTTGAGGGATTCATTTGTTGGAAATTCTCGAACTGTTATGATTTCTTGCATTTCTCCAAATGCTGGATCTTGTGAGCATACGCTTAATACCTTACGTTATGCTGACAGGTAAGTATGATTACATTTATTTGGTACTTAATCCCCATTTTCCTGAGGTGGCAAAATGGGTGGTCAAATAATGGGTAAAATGGGTTCAGAAGTAAGTTTTGGCTTATGTAAAAATAGGTCTGATGACCCAAAACATAATGTTAATCTAACTTTTGATTAAAATGGGTTTAAGCCAAAAGAGGTAACTTTTGGCACAAGTTAGGTTGACCAAAAACACTCTCCTGTCCAAATAATTTTTTGTAATCTCTTTAAAAAATTTTTTGTTCTTATTTGAGCTGAAGTTAGAGATCAAACACAACCTAAATCAACCCTGAATAACTGTTGTACTGTAATTAATGAACAGGGTGAAAAGCCTCTCCAAAGGGAACAAAAAGGACGCATTATCTTCAAGTTTTAATTCCAAGGAACCAACAGCAGTGTCAATGTCTACTACAGTTTTACCTCGGGCTTCATCCTATGAAGATAACATGGTTGATTCATTTCCCGAACAAGCCGATGAGGATGATTATGATACTACAGAAGAGTTCTACGAGCCTGAGCAACCCTCATGGAAGAACAATAACACAAAAGCTGAAGCATATGACTTCTCAAATATACAAGATAAGAACAGGAGAATCAACGGTCAAACAAAGTCAAAGGAGCAACCTAAATCTGAATCAAGAAACTGGAACCCTGATGATGAGTTGAATGCCCTTTTACAAGTATTCTTTTTTCATCAATTTTATATATGACATCTATTATTTTTTTTACACAGTGGCATTATAATATGAAAATATGTATGCCAATCTCAGGAAGAGGAAGATCTTGTAAATGCTCACCGGAAGCAAGTTGAGGACACAATGGATATCGTCAGAGTGGTATATCATATTTCATAATGTTAATTAGTGATTACACAGTTATAAGCATTTACAATTGGATAAGTTCACAATATTGCGAGACAGATTAAAATAAAAAAGTGGCCAATAATTCTAGAATGTAGTACAAAGATTTTGTAAGAATGAGTGATCTTGAAAAAAAAAAGAATTTGGTGATCCTAATTTTAATCCAACTATGTTTCTCGAAGTATTTTTATAACCATGAAAACTTGTTACCGGAAAAGTTACTTGTCAATACAACTCGAATCTGGATTCACACCTGACTACCTGTGATCTTTGCTAGAGGGAATTGAACGCTTATTCTACTCGAGCCTTAGAAGGTTATGTTTTGTTGCTTGTATTCATGTTTTTTGATGTGGTTGTAGGAGATGAACCTATTGGTTGAGGCAGACGAACCAGGAAACCAGCTAGATGACTACGTGGCAAAATTGAACACAATCTTGGCTCAGAAGGCTGCAGCCATTTCACAACTACAGAACCGTTTGGCGAATTTCCAAAGGCGTCTTCAGGAGCATGATGTTCTATTTTCATCTGGTCCATAAACTGTATAGGATTGTATAAGGTACAATGTTTGTATTCTGAGTCATTTGTTGGTGGCGTTGAAATCTATTTATATGCTTGCGGCGAAGGATTTATACAGTATTTGGGTTAAACCCTGGTTATGGTCAAATCTCGTCATTCATTATTGTTTGATACTTTGTAAAGCTATGCTGCTTTGTATACTCCCCATAAAAGATGATTCATTTTCGATTTGCTTTTATAAATTTGTTGTAGGCAATTGTAACATCTTTTTAACCCTATATATTTCTTTTAAGGTTTGAGGGTGTACATGAATGATCGGGACGGGAGTGATGAGGTGAAGAGTTGGTCATTCGAACGAGTGGATGGAATGCCACCCGCCCCTTGAATGAGCAGTATGGTAGAGGAATTTTGTGTGTGGCACTGGGAAAATGATTATTGTGGGTTATAAATTTGAGATATGTATGGTACATTGAGTGATTGAGTGTTCTTCGATTCTTAAATTTTTTAGTTGGTTAGTTTTAACTTGGTGATTAACTACAACATGTTATGGCTGTTCACGAATCAACCCGAACGCCGGTTCGCTTGAGAACTCGGTTCGTTTACAAATCGAGCGGCTCGGTTCGGTTTATAACTGAGCGCTTGGTTCTACTTGGTTTGGCTTGGTTTCATATTACAATTTAATACAAAACTAATTACTTATTTAAAAGTTTTAAGTTTCAACTCTAACTAAACGATGTAACAAAAGAAAACGTACAAAATAAGTTTAATGAAATAGAAATCTAGAAGACAAACAAAGTTTTACTCGGACTCGAATAAATCACAGTAAAATCCACATCCATCATCTCCATTGCGACCTTTCCACGTCCGTCATACCAGTTTTTCTTCCAACAACTTTGCTCATGGGAAGAAAACTGGTAAAGTGGTTGTGTTAGTGCGTTTAGGGATTTTAGATTTGGGGTTGTTTACGCTTGACTACTTGACTTTTTGAGTTAACAAAATTAAAATAGACCGAAGGTAAAGTAGTAATTAATTAAAATGGTAATGTGGTAAATGAATAAATTAATTAACATATTACATCGATATAATATTTGAAAATTATATTTAAAAAATCATTCGAGCGAAACCGAGCGAATTTACTTTTGCTCGTGCTCGGTTCCTTTATAAACCGAACCAAGCCGCTCGGCTCGTTTACAACCGAGCCAAAATCGATCGAGCAATTTTTCAAGCTTTTTTTTGAATGAGATCAAAAGATTATTAACATGAAAAAGTTGTGTAAGAGAGGGTGAGAAGTGAAATTACACCTAAAGAGTGCTTACATCAACCTTCTTCATTTCACAATTTGAAACCCCACCACATATTAGGGGTGTGTTTTTTACCCGAACCCGAAAACCAAACCCGGAAAAATTGAACCCGAACCCGAACTACACATAACCCGATTTCCAGAACCCGATTTATGCATAACCCGTACCCGAATGTGTAGTATGGTTCGGTCATTGGGTTAAAAAATAAAGAATCGGAGAACCCGAAAAACCCGAAAAACCCGAATGTGTGGCACATATACATTCAATTTGAAGTGTGGGTGCTATTTGAAACCCCACCACATCACCCCCTAAATGTTGTTGGATGTCAAAACTTACCCCTCAACTTTAAAAAATATCATTTCAACCATTTAAATTTCTAAAGTTTAGATTTTATCCTCTATAGTATATATAATCTAATTTTTCCTTGATACCTTCCATGTGTTAATAAATAAAAAAAAAACTAAAACTATGTTTCAATCTCCATAAATGATCTGCCACAACTTCATACGTTTCTTTTATTCGTACTGTCACAACACAACAGTCGGAGAACAGATCCGTCATAACCTCATGCGTTTCTATTAATTGTAATGTCTCGTCATAACTCATAACGCTAAATGTAAATACTCGTTCACATCAGAACATATTAACATAGTGAGCTTGATAGTATTGGGCTTGTATATAAAAGACATTACCCAATAACAAAAACCTTTAAAGCCCAATTATCAAATGTAATCAAAACCCTCAACTTCTCTCCTGCAACGATAATCTCCAACTAACACGATCTCTGCAACTCCATAACAATGGTGATTTCATCTCCACTTTCTACCATATACATCTACACACATGTATATATATATATACATATGCACATAGGAGAGGGATCAAATAAAAACCATATTTATAATCGAAAACCGTGAAAACCACCGCTATCCAATCATATAATTTATGGTTAAAGTTAATTTTTAATTTATGGTTAAAGTTAATTTTTTAATTGTTTAAAGTATAATTATGTAAACTTTAACCTTATTTTTTGACTTCATTATATATTTTTTAATTTAAACTTCAAGTAACGACGATGATGGCAAAACGACTTACGTATACGTAACTTGTATGAGTTATATGTATGTAACTCTTAGTTGCTGCAGCTAAGGTGTGATAACTGTATCGATTTTCATCAGTAATTTCCCTAAGCTTATTTTGATTAGGGAAATTAACGTGTTGAATGTCATTTGGTACTTTTGATCTGTATGCTCTTTTAACACGTCTTGTGAAGTTTATTATTCTGATTTTGTGGATCATGACATATTTTGATTCAATTGATTGAGATATCAAACATTTTTTTGCTCTTTGTTCTTTTTTTTTTGGTTTTCTGTATGATCTGCTTTAGCTTTTGTGCTGCATTTAGAAATCTGCTAAGAGTCTTACAATCTTTTTTTTTCATTTCACACTTTCACTTACAATATAAAACACTATTAGACATAGGGTAAAGTTGAACCGGTAGACCTTTTGCTGGGACTGGAGTAGATCGATAAACTATCTTCTCATTCGGGACTAGCTTTTTTAAGTTAAAATTCTTCACAAAGTTATGCATAAAAACAAGTATCTCTAGTCGGGCATACTCTTTTCCTGGGCACATTTTAGGTCCTCCCCCGAACGGTACAAACGAGTATGGGGCAGGACCAGATCCTTCAAATCTTGAAGGATCAAATTTCTCAGGATTTGGAAAGTATTTTGGATCGTTATGTGTCGTATTAACGTTCCAAAATATCTGTAAAATATGAAAACAACACATGTTAGTTAACTACATCTAGTTGTTGTTGGACTTGTTGTGTTTAAGGTGTTTAGGATAATTTGTTAATGTACCTTCCATCCTTTTGGAATGGTGAAACCTGCATATTTGAAGTCTGTTAAAGCTTCTCGAAAGGCTCCTTGACCTGGTGGCGCTAAGCGTATGGATTCACGCGCGACGTTCCATGAGTATTTCATCTTGTCGACGTCTTCCCAAGTGAGAAATTCTTCTTGTTTAGATTCCGCGATCATCATTTGTTCTACGTGAATGAATATTAGTATGAGAGATGTATTGATCAAATGTCTTTCATGTAGACAAAAGTGATAGTTATTGACTTATTGGTTTTGTTCTAAAAGCACACACTAGTGCTTTTTTTCTTAGCAAAATATGTTTCTGATTTTGCTCTATGGGCACAAATAATCAATAAATGTTTTACCTTTTTTTTTGTTATGAATAATGGGTTAATTTTGATTGTGTATTATCTCATATGAAAAAAAAAATAAAAAGTAAAAGCGACAATCGTGTCAGGTTAATGAGTTGAATTGGTCAACCCGAATGACTCGTATATTTATTTGTGTTAATGATATCAACTCTAAACCGACAATATTTTAAATCGTGTAATCTGAACATGATCCAATTCATAGCTTCGTGATAAGATTTTTGAACACCGTTGTCAGGATATAAGATTTCTTACACAAGAAATATGGCTTGTGTAATCAAATTTTAATGTATTAGTTATTTGTAATTTTTTTTAGTTTTAAGATAGAGTGTTTGCAGGTCAATCTAACTCATAGGATACGAACTATCGAAGTTGATTTGATTGTGTATAAATAAATGAATTTGTAACAAAAATACTTCAAACGAGGAATAATATGTATTGTTAAAATGTATATTTATCACCGCAATCTGTAGTAACATTTAGATGTTTTAGGGTTTTGTATGTTACCTTCACGAACTTTGTCATAGATATGTGGATTCTCCGCAAGGTGCTTTAACACGAATGTGATCGCTACACTACTAGTTTCATAGCTCGCGACTAGTAACCCTATAATATTATTCGAGATTTCCTTCTCGCTCATAAGCTTCCCGTCTTCATTTGTCACAAGTAGCATTTTCGACAATATATCGTGTCTCACTATCTCTTTGCTCTCTACCAATTCCTTTCTCCGTGATGATATGATTTTCATCAAACCATCACGGAGAACTTTCCCTCCTTTCACTGCATGGTTGTATGCAGTGCCAGGAAAATCTATAGGTATCGAGATCATCCCGTTTGTGACAATATTGAAATTCTCGAGTACCTTAGCAACTTTATATTTGTCATCTTCATCCATAAAAAGTTTACACGATACACTAAAAGCATACTTTTGTGACAAAGGGTAAACCTTCACTTCTTTGTAAGGAGCCCATTCGGTCTCCATATGCTTACGAGCCATCGAATCCATTAGAGGAACATATTGTTTTAGGGCTTCGGGCTTTAGAATGTCGTGAATTGAGTTTGCGAGTAACGGGGCTACAACCTTTTGATCTTCATTGATGACATCGGTGAAGAGAAGAACCTTTGTGGCGGATTTTGGCCACCACGAGGCGACAAGTTTGTTCTCGTTTGTGAACACAAACTTGTTCCCTTGCGGGCCACATAAGAAGGCCATTTTCTCTCCAAGCAAAGACGTTCGAAACACGTCAGGCGAGAATTTTTCCATTCGTTTTTTGATGAACTTTGGCGGGCCCGACAAGCCAAAATCGACGCTCTCTCCCACGATGGGCCATCCACTCGAGCCCGGTGGCGTGTTATTGTTACAAGAGGCTCGTTTTAGGTAAAACAAGATAGAAAATAGCGAGGAAGAGATAAACACAAGAACGGGTAGCGAAAATGCAAACGTGACATCCATGTTACGCGATGGCAAACACAATGGGTACCGAATGGGTGTTTTTAAAGTAAAAAAGGGATCGGGGTGTCACAGCAAGTATTCTCGACACGATCAATATTCATTTTTATCGCTTTGTCGGGAATATTTTATCGCTGAAGTCGTTTGTTTCGACAATTAGAACATGGGTGTCATCAAAGATCGTTAGTTTCTACAAACAATGGTAGTGTAGCATATGATGCCGTCGAGGGGGTGTACGACAAACAAGCTCAATTGACCTAGGAATCTAATTTGGATAGAATATAGTCATTAGTATTTCTAGAATCAGAATTAAACATTTTTGGAATTATAGTACACTTTTGTCAGGAATTGTTTTAAGTGTAGTCGAGTGTAACTAGAAATAATCTTTCTCCTTTTATTATCTTACCCATATCTTATTTACACGAACTTTAGATTTTGGACTCTACACGAGTAGAAAAAAATATTCCCCTATAGTGTAAAGCTTATAAATCATAAGTAGAAAGTATATAAAATGGATTTAATAAACACTATTGGGCAAGGGCGAAGCTTAGAGATGAGCAATTTTTACCATACCATACCATATATAATCGGTATGTTACTTGTTATTCTAGATATTCAGTACCGATATCCTTCGGTTTTAGTATATTTCAGTGTTTTCAATGGTACAAGCACCAAACTGGCAATATTGTTATGGTATTCGGTTTACACTTTTATCCATTTTCGAAATTGATAATTTTTGATACAGTACCGGTTCAGTGCCGATCTCATCCCTATTTAATAGTCTAAATTATTAAATTGATAATGTGTTTGTTGATGGCCAATTGAGTTTACATGTTTAACAAAGTATATAGGTCTTTTTAGAAAACTATATATATTTATATAATATTTAACTTGTTTTTGAAATTACACTCTCCCGAGGAGATCAGGCTCTAGGCTACGCCCACATTGTCCCTCCTCAGGGTCAGCCCTGCCTACTTATAAGCCTTTTGAATGACAAAAGAAACATTTTTGCTTCGATGCATACTCCCTATCAGATAAACCTATTTAGGGCAACATAGTAACAAATTTATCCGTTTCAAGAACAATTTGAACAATTAATTTGTTTCATCCACCATACCATTGATTCCACTGTCACCTTCATTGACACACCCAATGTCTACGGCCTTCACGTAGACGAAGTTCTTATTAGTCGATCATATCTATTTTGCTCTCTTGCTCATGATCTTAGGGTCTTTGCCTAAAATCAGCCATTAGTTTGAGTTCATTATCAGTTCATTCCTTACGAGACAATAAAAACATGTCTTAAACCAATTAGAAGAGGGAGATATAGATTAAGATTAAGTACGTTTAATGGCTTAATATAGTTTTATTATTTTTTAATGGCCTTCGCGTGCAAGCACTTTCCTTGTTATCACTTCACCTATTGCCACAATGTGCTACTTCTTGACTACTGTATATTATATAGGATATTGTATAATTCTGTAAATACATACTTCTTAATATGTATTGGATATGTATGGCATATGACCTAGTGTATATTTCTTTTTCTATGTATGAATTCTATCGCATATGGATTAGTAATCACTTACTATGTGTTGCGTGTTTACCTTTAGTCATTGTGTGAGTTGTTCCTGTACTTTGATACATAATGTGCTGCTGATGATCTGCTATACGGTGACTTTGCTCCGTGTTAGTTATATTCACTTTTGATTGTGTGAATTGTTGTAGAGCTAAGGGACTCTTTGAAAAAACTTTTTTTGTCCGGTGTTATTCACTTGTTTTATTCACTTGGTTGCAATGCATTTAATATGAATAAAACCGACCTTTTATATAGACTAGTATTTTATTTTTTTAGGATGCTACTTCTTAGAACTATAACATGAACCAAGTGAGCGTTACATGACATGTGACGTAGCAACGCATATGAACATATTGAAGACGAATCTGGTAATCCGCTGTGGGACAAGTACTAACAGGATGTCACTGGCATGGTTGTAAAAATCGCTAGCCGCTAGCTGGGCGGTGGGGTACCGCCTAGGGATTAATAGGGATTAGTCGGGAGTAATCAGGATTAATTGAATTGGGATTTTATACGTACTTTATATGTATATCTGTCTATATGTATACACATATATAATTAAATTCAATATAGATTCAAGCATTAACATATTTTGACCAATCCTAACCAAAATTTGACTGATTTTGACAAAGTCTACGTAATTTTGATTGATTTTGAAAGAAATTTGACCGATTTTGATTGATTTTGACCATTTTCGACCGATTTTTGACCAATTTTGACCGACTAGGTCCGATTTTTTCCGACTAGGACCAATTTCCGAGATTATGTGAAATCGCCAAGGTTGGTGGCCGATTTCAGATTAATCCCCGATTAATCGCTGACTATGACTGATTTTTACAACACTGGTCACTGGTCAACAAGGATCTTACGGGTGTAAATGTTGAGCCCATAAAATCCATGGGTTTAGCATTTAGTCGGCAAATGTTACAAGATTATCAAAAACCATAAGAGGGTATAAGCCAAGATAGATGCTATGCATAAAAATGAGCAAAATTCAATCAGAATATAGGTAGAGGTCTCATTTGCAACCTGTAAAAATCATATTTCCTGCTAGTTCACACTTCTTCAGATACATAGACCTAAACCTTCAAGACGTATAACTTCAAACCAAGAAGATGGATCTAACACCGACCAAAATCTATACTCATGATTATACAAACGAATCATCTACCTGGTCCTCATGTAATTAAATAAATATAGAAAACGCAAAATCATTAAAAGGCAAGGCGCTCAACTCTTAAGCGGCAGCCTCGGGCTTCTCTGTTTCCATAACTGCTGGCTCATCAGATTTTCCATTGGTTTCTGCATTTGGGTTTGACGTTGTAGTGTTCTCTGCCTGCCCGTCTTCGTGAGCTGGAGTGGTTGATGGTGGAGGTGAAGCTGTCTTCTCAGGAGTTGCTGGCTTTGGTTTTGGTTTTGTCATTATTGGTCTGCACACCCTGTACATTAAGAAAAATCATTTTCAGATGCTGCAGAAATCATAATGAAAGAAAAGAGGTAGTATAAAGTAGAGGCCAAATGACCACTGGTCCTAAGGGTAAGCTGGTTGCAACAGCTTAGGATATAGTGACTTGGTTAAAAAGGTGAGATTCTCCGAGTCGTTTAGGTCCCAAAGCTAAGGTGCAAAGCGAGGGCTTACATACGCAAGGCGTCGCTCTATGTACAACCAAATAAGTTTTGTGTACAACCAAGAATTTAATTGTTTTACATATCACCGTTCACACCCCCAATTTTGACCAATTTGAACCATATCTAAATGAGGCACCGCATCAAGGCCCTGAGGCTTTTTTTTTCCTTATTGCCTCTTTGCCAAGGGCGCATTTTTATTAAAATCAATCCGTTAGGTTAGTCGAAATGGAGCGAGTTACAGGTCATTACATTCCATCATGTTTGGTTGGAATTGAATGAAATGATAATTCAAGTATACGTTTTAGCATGCATTAAGACAATTTTAACAAATTAAAAAATGATAATTTAACTAATGCATTAACATAGGATTAAACTATAAAACATTTTGCGTTGAATCACATTACAATGTTAATATGTAATGTCCCTGTGCCTATTACCACTATGTGCTTTAGGTTGAGAATATACCTGTCAAGTGCCTCTGCTTTCTTTCTAATATCAGCTGATAGAAGAACTGGATCAGCATGCTTTGGAAGTGAGTCCTGGAGTTGTTTTTTCTCCCTCAACCAATTTTCTGCTTCGGAGCACTCGTTCAATACCTAAAAGAGGGCTCAGGGCAGATTAGCAAGAACAGATAAGAATATGATTGATGATTGATGCAGATACATTAAAAAATGGATATTGAGGTCGTTACCTTCTGTTTCTCACTCAAGTCGATGTGTTCATATTTGGGATCAGCTGATGCAGCAGCCTGTCTGTACCCATTAACAAGATTGACCATTTGATCGACAAAGGATCCTCTTTCTGAGTGCTCTTTGTACCGTTGTTCAATGGGCTCACCTTGCTGCAATTGTTAAAGTAGTGTGAATGTCCAATCTAAAATATTGAAAAAAGATATTATATATCTATATAAAAGGAAAACCTTAGCTACATGGAGCTTTTATGCTCTTCTGTTTCAACACAAAAGTTTAGTTTTTTGCATAATGGGCCATTACATCCATATTTGTATCATTTGATGTATATCATTTTATAAATGTTTATGTACAATGATTTCATTTTAGGTTCAATAACATTAATAGACAAACATTTTGACAAAGTAGAGACTAGAGAAAACAAACCTTCTTGAGCTCATCAAGTTTGGCGATATATACACCTTTAGTTTCATCTTCACCATCTTCATACAGCCAATCTTCTGTTTCTTGAAGCTTAGCGATAAACCCTTCTCTCTCCGAGTCCATAACAAACTCGTGCAATTTATCATGCAGCTTGAATTGTGTGGAGATTTTGAGTCGGTACTTCCAAATAACTATATAAAAGAATATCTGAAAGTAACAAAGAAATTACCTTATTCCTCATCTCATAGACATAGGCCTCCACAGCATTCTTTTTGTCCTTTGTTTCTTCCATAACCCGGTCTTGCAACGCCATTTCAAACTCTTTTTCCACTGCTTTCTGCACATCCGCAGGCAGCATTGCCCCATAGACCAACTCAGAAACTGGTACGTTGGTTTTTTTGATCTTTTTCTTTGGAGCTTCCACCTGCACAAATAGGTTTGGAAGTTAACTGTAGGACTTCATACACCCAAGGTTTTTAATTGGCTATACAATAATATAACAATTTATACTAACCTTGGTATCAGTTTCCATCTGAACAGGATTATCTCCTGTTTCTGGAGCACCATTCTCAGTCACAGAGGCCTCCTGCATATTTACATCAGTTTCATTGGAAGAGACCGCCTCAGCTGGAGTCTTATCCAAATCCATCTTTGATTGTTCATTCGACACTGGAACGTCAACTTCCTCTTCTTCAATAAGCTGGAACGAAAATCATAGAAAATAAACATTAAGAAACACCATACTACCAGGCACTAAGGACCAGCAAAGCCAAGAAGGTTATTGATATGAAACTCAATAACACACCTGTGCAGACTCCACAGAGACGATCCCATGCAAGTTTAAGCGGGCTTTCACCTTCACCTTGGCACGCTCACCTTTTGTAGCTTGAAAGGGACCAATCTGCGCAGATCATGGGCAACATAAAAGTTTAAGCAATGAGCATAAACCTAAACTAGTTGCCAAGGACTTGAAAGTTCTTCAATCTGTGGGCAAATCTTACCGTGTAAGTACTGATCTTTTCTGATGCCTGTAATTCACTGACATCCGCATATTGCATATCTACCGTAAATGTGCTAGCCCTATAGAAAGTCAGAGCTTTAACGCTGGGAACTTGATTTCCCTTGGGAAAAACAATACTGCTTTGTTGATTCTCCATATTTCCATTCGGGGAATCTTGGGCGGCTCCTTTCCATGTTAAAGCAATTGAAAAAGGGAAGCTCTCTTGGACCTTTAATAACAAAAGCCAATACAATTAGGATTCTCTAGATTATAGAGAACTGAAATCAAATTCACTTAGGCAATATAACAAGAAGCCCCAATTATAATATAAAAAGAAGCCCCAATTATACCTGAAATTCTCTAACTTTGAAAGTCGGACTAAGAATAGCACACTGCAAAGCACAGCCTTTGGAAACACACTCACTTGCATTCATTGTACGCCTTGGCTCTTTGCCAAAGAATTCTGTCAAAATCTTGATCACAGCTGGCACCCTAGAACCTGAACCAACAACTTCCACAGCATAAATATTGTCAACTGAAAGTTGAGCTTCAGAAAGAGCCTTTTCAAGAGGTTTCTTTACACGTTCCAATATCGGAGTGCTAATTTGTTCAAACTCATCTCTCTTTATAAAACCTCTGACATCCTTGTCGTCCATCAAGCATTCTATGTTCATAGGTGCCTCTGGATTTGCACTGAGCACCTTCTTTAGCTTTTCACATGCAGCCCGAAGCCTCAGACAAGCCCTTGCATTCTGAAAGACGTCAATTTTGTACTCTGCTTTGAATTTTTCAGCAAAGAATTGGAACAAGACCTCATCAAAATCCCTCCCTCCCAGGCAACGGTCAAATGAATGAGCCAGTATCTTCAATTGGCCTTTCTTGAAGCCTGCTATGCAGACCTGCATGCTAGCATGTCCAATGTCAACAAAGGCCACATTCAACTGTTCATTCTCGGGCAAGTCAGTCTTGTATATTCCATAGGCTAGAGCGGTTGCAGTTGTTTCATGCATCAACCGCAAAGGATGCAGGCCAGCTATAGTAGCTGCATCCATAACAGCCCTTCTTTGAAGATCAGTGAAATA
>BJCN01147254.1:0-12030 GCA_018326445.1 Flaveria brownii
GCCTTTATTTGGGTGGTTTTTAACGAATTCACCGGCTTTCATGAAACCCAAATCGACAGTTGACCCCCACTTCAGTCTTTACCACCATACTCTTTCACACTTCTGCTCTGTTTTTAGCCATCAAATCTTTGATTCTGTCTAAAGCTCTGTTTTAACACCCCATTTTGTTGCTATCTCATTCGTATTCTGTTGCAATTTCTTGAGTTTCTGCACAAATTCGGCTTCTTTTGGTTGTGTTCTTCAAGAGGTAAGTTCAAGATTCGGTTTCTTGCTTAAATCTGCAATCTTTATTGTGTTTCTGTTGATGGGTGTTTGGTAAAATTGTGTTTTGTTTGGGGATTATTGTTATGTGTATGGGTTTGGATTAAACTCTTGTTTGTTTCAGTGTTCTTGTGGCTATAATCACTTGGGGCTTTTGTAATTATATCATGTTTGTTAATGGATGCTTATTTGCTTCTTGATAACTGCATTGTCTTCTGTTTTTGCTTTGGTTATGTTCCTGAATGTTGAACCTGTTTAAAGTCTGATTACCTCCAGGAATTTCTATTACTGGTTTTCGAAAATGTTTGTTGCGGTGTCACTTGAGTTTCAGATAGTAAATTAGCGCTTAAAAACGAGTATAGGATACTATATAATAAAAAAGAGTTATAGGTGTTTGGAGTTTTAACCTGTTCTTATATATGTATTTTATGTTGAGTGGTGAAGACACTAATTTAGTAGTGACAAACAAGCTGGTCAAAAGAAAAAGGAAAAGGGATGGTGATCCGGTTTTCACGGCCAATATTTTCTTACCCACTCAGTGAGTGGCTTTCTTCTTTGTTGTCCTATAAATGGGACTGATTTGTATCTGTAATTTGGAACGTATCCCTAAGCAATATAAACTTCCAATTACCCCGTGGACGTAGGTCAGTTTAGACCGAACCACGTAAATCATCGTGTTTGTGTTTGTGTGTGTCTAGATAACCTAACACTTTAAACCTATTTCATTTTCACAGCTCTTGACCCTTTTATGTTTATGATTTCATTTATACTTTTTTAATCATACTGTCTTTAGTTAATAGTTAATTATCTGTTTGCTGATTGCTGCATTGTCAGTAGACTAATTACATAAATTTTGGGTTCTAATAATAAGTTTAAGACCCTTATTAGCTACCAACTCCTAGTGTTTTGCTTTTGAATTTATATTTGAGATATAATACAGTCAAATTGTATGCAGTTTTAATGGTATAGGGGAGTGTTAATCATCAAAACAACATAATCTCATCCTTGTTCATTGCTTTAATCTTAAATAAGTTATATACGAATTGGATTACATGAACCTTTCCTAGACTTGTGGTCAAATTTATTGGTTACATGCGCCAACGTTACTTTTCTCTAACTAATTATGTAAAATAGAAAATATGAATTTTTGTACCTTTTTATGAGTGTGAAAATATCGTTTTATCCATTTTACTAATCTTTTTGTTAAATTCCCATACCTGATTGAACTTTTGATAAGATATGCATCTTCTGCTAGAGTTTTGTTATTGAATTGCAGGCCTTTATCTTCTTATGCTAAAGGAACTAACTCTTTCTCTTGTATGTTTCTTATTTTTCAGATTGAAATGGAGCATGAAAAATCAATTCTTGAATCCGATGAAGAATTGGAAGTAAGTTTTGGTTATAAGTGTGACACAACCGATGGATACAATATTCCTACAGGAAAAAAACTTGTGAGAAATAATAGTTCGTTCTCTTGCCTCTCGGGGGCTGCCATAAGTGCTAATGCAACATTAGCCAACACAAATATTTGCAACGGTTTAATTAGCTCAGAAATCCTTCCATCATTAGACTCCCCAAAATCGTTTAGAAGAATACCATCTTCACCATCATTCACAAAACTGGATTTATTGTCATCTTCTTTCCCAAACAGCATGTCATACTTAAGTTGCAGCCCATCTACCTCTGAGAATCTTGAATTTGATTCTTTTTTATCAAAAACGTTGAGTGCCCCATCAAGAAACGAAGATTTTCTTAATGCAGATGAAGTACAAGTGGCTGGTGGTGCTGCAGGAGAAGATAGAGTTCAAGCAGTTTGTTCTGAGGAAAACGGTTGGGTTTTTTGTGCAATTTATGATGGATTTAACGGACGAGATGCAGCTGATTTTCTAGCGGGCACATTTTATGAAACAATTAGGTGTAGTCTAAACTCATTAGATATGGAATTTGATTGTTTTATAGGAGATGGTAATGCATTGAGGCCTAAAAACCGAGTTCTTGATAGCTTGCAGCGCGCTCTTAATCAAGCTGAAAATGATTTTTTGCATATGGTTGAGCAAGAAATGGAGGATAGGCCTGATATAGTGTCGGTGGGCTCTTGTGTTCTTGTTGGGCTTATTCATGGAAAAGATTTGTATATAATGAATTTAGGTGATAGTAGGGCGGTTTTAGCAATTGATGATGACGAAATCAAGGGGTTGAAGGCCGTGCAGTTAACAGATAGCCATACGGTTGATAATGAAGTGGAAAGAAACCAAATTCTTAGTGAACATCCAGATGATCCTGCGGCAATTGTGCATGGAAAAGTCAAAGGGAAATTGAAGGTTACTCGGGCATTTGGAGTTGGTTATTTGAAAAAGGTAAAAATAATAAATAAATAAATAAATAAATCGGTTTTAGGGGGTGTTTGGATTTGTGCTTTGGCACTGATTATCTAGTCTATTACGATTTGAGACTGTACTGTTCGGTTTTTAATGTTTGGATAGGAAAGTTCTGGTTTTGGTTATCAGATTACTTAGGGGTCGGATAGTCAATTTTGTATATGTGGATAAAATATTTTGTTTTCGGTTATCTGATTATTTAGGGGTCACATATGTCGGTTCAATGCAAGCTACAACAAAACCAATGGTTCATGTGTAAAATAGACTTTAGCTATATATTGAGAATCTTTTTACTCTCCTTTTACCAAATGGCTATAGATGTTTCACAAAAGTGCCCTTGTTGGTCAATTTTATCCCACAAATAATCAGAATTCGTCAAACAATCGAACATTTGATCAACTAGTTATTACAACGAAGCATGCCCAAAACACTTTTTTCTACACCTCATATTAATAGCGCGGAATATATGTTCTGATTATTGTATATCACACAATCACTTCTAAAACACACATCCAAACACTAGTAGTCAACATTTTAGTCATATGTTTTTTTGTGCGTTTTTTTTTTTAAATTTTGTGCAGAAAGTTTTGAATGATGCTTTAATGGGTATTCTTCGGGTTCGTAATCTTTCAAGTCCTCCGTACATCTCTGTACAACCATCACTACACATGCATGAAGTTTCAAGCTCTGATCACTTTGTAATACTCGCGAGTGACGGTTTGTTTGATTTCTTCACAAATGATGAGGCCGTGAAGCTTGTTCATTCCTACATATCCACAAATTCATTTGGGGATCCAGCAAAATATCTTTTGGAGCAACTTGTACTCAAAGCTGCTTGTTCTGCAGGTAAATTCATAAATTTCTTTGTATATACTCTTTTAATCGTTAGCTTACTGTCCTTTGACTTGATATTCACTGTCCAATTTTGTAGTTTTCAACTTCAAATCAACAAATAGTGGGATGAAATTGACTTTTTATCAATTATGATCAACTTTAAACAGAATCAAGCAAGTAGATTTAATAATAGGCTTAAAGATATGCAAAGTTATATACTTTTGACCAAGAAATTACTAAAGGATTGAAATATTGTCATTTGGAATGTATAAAATTCTATACATCATGTCATCTTTATCATATACATTGACGAAAGATTGAAAATCTTGCAGGTTTCAGTACAGAAGAGTTGATGAGTGTCCCTGCAGGCCGGAGAAGAAAATACCATGATGATGTAACGGTTATTGTTATAATCTTGGGTACAAATAAACGCACATCAAAGGCTTCAACTTGCATATAGTTCATTCCATTATCAATATGGATTGTAGCTAGTGCTGTACAGTTTTGCACTCAACAATATTATTTGGATCATCTGGTCCTTTATTTGTATCTTCATGGATCTTTGTACATTAGTAAATATTTTGTTATATGAATTCTCCTTTCAACTTGATGATATTTGACTTTTAAATGTCAAATGAGTGAGTTTTGTTAATTTGTATGGTTGTGTATGAAGAATCTTTAAAAGTAGTAACAACTTTCGATATAAAAGGACAAGCTTTCTTTGCTTTGGTTGATGATTGAGCTTTATGAATATATTCTATGTAATGCAGATTATAGATTCTATAGTGGAGGATCATATTCTTTTTTTTGTGTGTAGAAGCAACCATTCTTTGCTGTTGAAATGACATGACCAGGACCCACGAGCGCGAATCAGGCCCATTGGATTTGCAGGTTTTGATTTGAGTTTGAACATGGTTGATTTTGATTTGCAGGTTTTGATATGGGTTTGAATATTGTTTTGCTTAATTGTGTTCAGTTTCACCGGAGATGGTGATGTTGTGGTTGCATTTGTGTTTGATCGAAGATGTTGCTGTGGATGATGGTAGTTGTTTTGGGCATAGATGGTGTACTTTTTACATTATGATTTTACTTACAACGTATTGTATATAAATGGATTGTTCATAAGCTCTTAAAATTGAAAATCACAACATTTCGGCTGGTTACAGATCCAAATGGATAGGATTACGGCTTGGTTTTGCTAGTTCGACTTTTCAATGGTTATGTCTAGTTTAGAGCTTAGAACTAGCTGTTTAACATTTATTATTTATATTTATATTTTTATGTCTTATGTAACGTATATATATTACAATCATGCATCATCTATTCATTTTATACCAGTCTTCTGAAAAAAAAAAAACAGACTTAAACAGTTAAAACATAAATACTAACAACCCATTCAAACTGACGGTTTGTATATCGTTCCTCTAAACCATAGTTAAAACATAAATACTAACAACCCATTCAAACTGACGGTTTGTATATCGTTCCTCTAAACCATAGTTGATGTTCTGATCTAAAAATTTTCCAGAAATTAATTTAACCAGAGCCTCAATGACTTAAAATAAAATATACATAGGATGGGACACAAATAAAAACTAATTTTTGTATTATTAAAATGAGATAAAATGGTTGCAAGGATAATTAAATAAAATAAAAAGTTTGTCACTGCTCAATACCTAACAAACGGAAATTCCGTTAAAAGTGCATATGTGGAGCTTTGTGCCCCCCTACATCTATGCTTTCAAATTTAAAACTATTTTAGAGTTCTATGGTTTTGGTGTTGCAATTTATTTTAAAAATATTAATTTTAATTAGAGGTTACACTATTTATAAATTATAATCATCATTTAAGCTTGATGATTGGAAGCTAAATTTTATTAGTCAATTAGTTTTTTTTAACAAAAGACTCCGAACCTGATAATCTATCGGGACTGGTTACCCTGGACATAACCGCCAGTCGTAACAAATTTTATTAGTCAATTAGTAACAAATTTTATTAGTCAATTAGTTATTTACAAGTTTTTCGGTTTATCTTACCTAGTTTGTTTATTATATTGTAATTTTTTTTCCAACTAGAAAATTTATATTTTTAAAAACCAATAAATATGACCAAACTTATTTACCAAAATAGTCATCTTTCTTTATTCTTAAATTAACAATTTAATCTTACATGCCACCTCTTTCATGACATAAAAAAAGGTTTTTTGCGAGTCATATTGGTTATCCAATAGAAGTTTGATATCTCTATATTGACATGATACTTTATAAATTTTACATTATATGACTACACGTTATCGTTTTGTTGGTCTGCACTGTTACACTATCCTATTGGCATAAAATTTGTCACAACATATACAAAATTTCATAATCTTGAAACATGTTACCTATTTTAACTGATATAATAAAACTAACAAAAAATATCTAAAATACCCTTGTCATAATATTCAAATAAATGACAACCCTTACGTAGTTACATGATACAACATGCATAGGGATTTTCATCACTAAGTATCTCAAACGTATCGGACGGACGAGATAACCTTACGTAATCATCACCATCCTCCGCGTAATCATACATATACGGTGTCGGAGGAATATAGTATGCAGGACCACCACTACCACTAGGGTGCACCTCACTATAACTCATGGCGTAAGCTGGACCAGCAGGCATCGGATACAAGTAGCCACGTGGAGGGCTGAGATGCACTTGATTAACCACTTGAGTCGTCCCTGATTCCGGAGCTACTAATCCAGTGTCTGCCGGTCCAGGTCCCGGTCCAGGTCCTGGTCCAGGTCCTGGTCCAGGTCCTGGTCCAGGTCCACCGGGAGGAGCCTTTGCACCTCCACTCTTTTTTCCTTTTTTCTTCTTTTTCTTCTTTTTACCACCACTACCTGGACCTCCACCGGCGCTACCACCTCCTCCACCACCACCGCCGCCACCACCACCCATTTGATCACTCCCCTGAACTGGAATGTTCTCCGGTACACCGGCAAACCTCACAGATGGTCCACCGTTTTTACTGTTACTATTACTGTTACTATTATTATTATCTTCCTCATCACTACTGTTTCCACTGCTGTCAGATCCTTTCTCCTTACCCTCACCCCTGGCCGGATTCTCTTTCTTGGTCTGGTTTTCGGGCCACTTCTCCGCATGCTTTCCCGTCTTCACGAGCTTCTTTATCAGTACATCGACCTCAACGTTTCCTACAACCGTCACTTTCTGAAGCTTCGAGTCGATATCAATAGTGTACACACCTGCAAAACTAAAAGATTTCTTGCTCAAAAACACAAAAATACTTGCAAAACTTATCAAACAAACACAAATCCATCAACTTTGAATGCATACCTTCAATGGATTGAAGCACTTTCTTGACTTTTCGCTTGCAGCCGACGCAGTGGATCGAGACTTTCAGAACCCATGTCTGCAAGAACATGCATCATGCAAAAGATCAAATGAAAAGAAAAGATTATAAATTTATTAACTTGTAGAAAGATGATTGAAGTAAAAAAGTTGATAGATGTTAAAGAAGATGTGTAGAAGTTAATAAGTATATAACCTTGTATTTTAGGATTGGTGTGTTTTGTTCTTCAAATGGAGGTGGAGGTGCATCCATGGAAGTTGCAGGTTGAAGTGAATGTGAGTTGTTTGTGAAATGAATACTAGGGTTTATCTTCACTAAAGATTTGATGCGATATTGAAAGTGACATTAGATGCTCTTTTATATGTCATGTTAATATTGTATGTCATATGGATGACTTTATAATATATTCCAAAGGTTTTGGTTTTTTCAAAAGTTGTTTGAATGTTTAATACTTTAATTGTCAACTAGTGTATAATATGTGTAGATTTAGAAGTATGATTATAAGACGTGTGCTCAAAGGGTACATCTTAAGTGTAGCCGTATTCGATGAGCGGTTTGTACTAATGAAAAACCAATAATCCGACGTGTTCAAATACTTACAAGTTACAGCCTCCAAAATCATTTTATAAGTCGAATAATATAATCTTTATAGTATATTCAATACATAAAAAATAAAGAACTTTACATTGATATTCAATACATTAAAAGATAAAGAAAAAATGCTAGACAAAGGATGTGTATGAACCTAAATTCATGTTGAAGTAATGCACTGAAACTACTTTTTTGTTATTTGTTCAGAAAGATGAAAAAGACAATATTTATACAAACACAACATAACATTTCTCTATACAAAGGGAAAACTTTATGTGACATCTTTTTCCTCAAATTATCTCTATGGCAAATTCATCCCTAAAAATGTCTTCACCCAACAGAATCGCGTATCAACCATAGAATAGAGTCGTTCGAACCTAAGATGAGCAGTTTAGATGAAGACACGTGCATAAGCCGAACCTGTTTTTGTGTTCGTCTAAACCTGTTTTGTGTTTGCACGAACCTGTTCAGACACACATCTTCATCTGTGCCGCTCATCTTGGGTTCAAACGAACATGTTTTGTGGTTGGAACACCCTTGTTGGGGTGGGGACGGTTTGTGGGATGAGTTGGTCAAACGAACATCCCGGGGAAAAAAGTTGGTTAAAGAGAGATTTTTAGATTTTTTCCAGACTTTAGCCTACTTTAAATCTAAAGAAAACGGGCCAAAGAGGTCAAACAAACTGAATGTCACCCAAAGTGTATTTTTATTGCGTAGGACTCCAAATTCAATCTACCCTATCTGCTTGACCCGCCCATTTTACCGCATCTAAGTATATCTATAGCAAAGATCCATTATTTTTAAGCATTAAACAAGCAAAATGGACAAGAATGGCGATTTTAAGCTCTCTAACATGAGCAGGAACAACCATACCAGCAGTTTCCTCACTCCAAAAGCAAATGTCTGAGCATTATATAACCGTCGCACGTCTGCAGCCAACTCTTTAACACTATCATTATAAGTCAAAACAACACCATCAGCATCATAACGAATATGAGAATCAATATCAGATGTTTTAGCAATCCTTATATTAGATCCCCATTGAATGTTGATCATTAGTTTTGACATCCCGATACATACTTTCTGGTTGCCTAAGTCTTAAACATCTGTGTTCCCATGTATCATTTGTTGAAAACAGGAGTTAAACCATATGTTCGAGGACATACAGGCTTCTTAAACCCGCTTCTTGTGCATATATATGGAATGTCAAGTGCATCCATTTGGCTAGTCAAGTGAGCATGTTAAATGCAGGGTGATAAATTTAGTTAGGCGGTGTTAGTAATATTGGATAAAAAGAGAATTCAGTGTTAACTGCAAGATAAAATTCCTAGATGATATTGTGAAGTAAAATTAATATGGTAGGTGCAAATAATTATACTTTCAGTTGTAATTAGAGATGACATTTGTTGGGTTAATCTTGACAGGTCACGGGCTACGGGTCATTTGGGTTATTTACTAGTTTATTTATTTATGAATTATGCACTAAATTTGGTTTGGATAAGTAGTCAAAGTGTACGTTAAATCAGACTAGGTAGTGGTTTGTTGAGTTTCACCGTGTTAATCTTTAGGTGCATCCTTTTGAATCGGTGGTATTAGCATGTGGTATCTTTGAATTCGTAATTAGTTGGCAGCCTATTTAAGGCATGGTTTTACTATGGAATAAAACAAGTTTTCCTTTTATATTTTACTTCCTCTGCAGAACTCATAACTTCTTTTCTTTTATACTAAAAAGCTTTCAACAATCAAAACATACATGAGTTTTCTATTAACCTGTTTTAAAATTTCACCCCTTTGGCCCGTTAGAGGCTAAGCATAACCAGAACGACCCATTTGATTATTCACAAGTAAATGGGTTGGTATTACCCTCTCTATTGTAAAGTAAAAATAATACATGATAAATCAATAGACTTTAAATGACCAACATGGATTTGAAACAAACTTTCAAGTTTTAATAGTCAAATTATAAAGAAAAACCAGATAGGCCATGTCCATACACTTGCAAGAATATGTGATTTGTGATGGAACTTCTCGAGATGACACATTCAACGGTCAGATAGTTCACGATTTCTAAAAGAACAATAATTCTTACTTCCTATGTGAAGGCCTAAAAACCTCCCAATATATGCAAATAAATGCAATAAACTCTTGCTTCTTAAGCTTGTAAATGCTTCAGCTGCAGTCATACTTCCCTGGTTTAAAACTTCCTCACATTCTCGTAGTGCTGAAGATGCAATAATATTTCTTGATGAATGAAGGAGAAATCTCCCAGTCCTTCAAGTTATAAAGGAAAACGGTTTTCACTATGACATTTATCTTACCGCCGCACAGAGAGAAAAAGAACCATGTAAAAAAGTTACCTTTTAAATAACTAATTCAGTTCATTTATGAAAGCAACATCAACAGATGTATACTCCTATTGCTTTTTCTATAGTTGAAAACTGAACAAATGAACAAGACCTGCCAAAACAAGCACTACTTAAGGCACACATTTAGTTTACATTTCAGCCAAGTGAATTTACTAAAAAAAAAATGCCATCAGCAAAATGTGTATGGTCACATTTAAGAACCCATCAGCATTCAGTGAAGATACAGCAAAAATATAATACCATAAACATACATCTTTATATAAAAGGGTCGAGTAAGACCTTATACTCATTCCAAGTGTAAAAAATGACGAGCCATAGGCACGTATACGTAATACTTCCTGCCCTTCAAAATCCAGATTGTCATCCTGCAAATAGAAATCAAGCACATAATCCACCAACACAATGAATCCAATATTCCAATCAACTGATAGGCCATGAAAAGTCGGCCCACAATATATAGATCAAGTTTCTTATACTTAAAACACAATACTAACCTTATCGTATTTAGCACCAGATTGATAAGCTTTGCAGTGAAGAATAACATCACGCCTGGCTCTACAGATATGACTATTTTGCCCCAACTCTTTATAGATTTCAAGCAGGAGTGTATACTATTACAACATATAGCTCTTAATAGCAACTTTTTTGCAGTGAAGATTACAACTATTTTGCCCCCAACTCTTGACAGTGTTGATGCAAGTTGTTGACAATATTGTATCAGCGGTACCTGCATATAAGAAGGCAACTTTTAGGGAATATGTTGGTAGTTATTACTAATTAACACTTTGTGTGAAGTGAAAGTATAATATAAGTAGCAATGATACTAACAACAGTAATCTTACATGATATAGAACTTGTTATGTTCTTATTCTTTTTCAGGCATTAAGACAGCTACTTTCATATACTCGTTTTCCATTTCACGAAACACATTTTGAAGTTTTTGGTTGATACCCGGAAAGAAAGAATCAAACATTCAAACTAACAATCCAACTACTAATTGTTCTTCATCTAGCTAACCAGTTCTCCATCATTCACACCTTCCATACGGTAAATCTCGATAAGCCCATGTAGAAAAGAAACTTCTATGTAGAAACAGCAAACAACATGAAACAATATTATGGTCCACCCATAAAGAAGGTAGATAGCCATCAAAGTCTCAATTTTTCAAACATACTAAACCCTTGCATCTCATTCTACACTATAGCATGTCCCCTAAAGCAATGTTACTAATTAGCATTCAAACTGTATTCTTGATCTTTGCCCAAACTCTTCTCTCTTTCGAAATCAATAATCAAAGATAATTTTCACTGTCATAGTAACTTCATATGATATCCACTAAAACGTCCGAACCGATCTCACTCGTCCCCAATTTAAACTTGACCCAAACAACCCGAATAACCTGACTATTTAACCCGATCAACACCCCTACCGGTAATCTTTTTACAATCAAAAGAAGTTGAAGAAAACTTTAACAAAAATGGTAAGGTAGACTAGCAGAGCGCATTAAATCACGAAACAATCTACTCTTTTCGTGGACCTTTCGTTAAATGTAAACTAAAAGACGGTGTGGTAGAATTTTAATGGTCATTAAAAATATATCTCTTAATGGTTTATAATATCTTATTGGTTAAGAAGTAACTTTAATTGTTAATGGTTACCTTTTAACAATTAAAAGATTATAAATCATTAAAAGTTACAACCAAATTGCATTTACTAGTTTAAAATCTCATATCCAATCAAACTCTTACTAGTTTATTACTTATTGGTTCGGAAATTGCCAAATAACCACTTATATGTGATGTGTCACGTGTTTATTTATTTAGATATATTAATGTTTTACAAGAAGGTTAAATACAAAAGATGAAAGGATAGTCTTAGTAAAAATGATGTGTTGATTTAATATCTTAAATGGACTGAGAGTTATGTTAAACACATGGTAGATATGGCTATGATAGTCACCTACAATGGATGAGATGTTTATGTGACTAATGATGATATGGTATTGGTTGATTATGACGAACTTAATTACTCCGTTTAAGTTATGTGTCATATTTAGTATTTAAAATGTCTTAAGTATTATGTATACAAACATACGGTTCACCGTTCATGTATACTAATCAAGTATAAAACTTGACTAATCTACAGAAAGTTAACTTTGTATGCGAACTCTGTTGGGAAACAAGCGGTCTCAAGGATCCCCAACAACCCTCCCAATGCTAACAATAGAGAAATATA
>BJCN01147256.1:0-13275 GCA_018326445.1 Flaveria brownii
GAGTCAATTTATAAAACACAGGGACCAAAACCGAGATTTACTTTATATAAAATTTTAATAAAAAGATTTAGATTCCTAATCACAAACTCACAAGTTCCTTCAAGTCTTCTCCACTATGGAGACTTCCAGAACAAAAACCCTTTTCTCTCCACGTAACATGAGGCAACATCCACCAATCAACCACCGCCACCTGGCACCATCCTTCAACATCAACCACTAGATCTTCCACGCTGGCATCACCACTCTCCATCTCACCTCATCATCCCACTGTATATAAAGTATAAACCCACCGAACAAAACGACGATCGATTCAAACCCAAATCTAAACACACTTCGATAGATTCATTGGAGATCGTAATGAGGAAGTGGACTCTTCCTGCGGTTTTGTTTTTGATATGTATACTCTTTCTTGTTCCCGATCATGGTACGTATTTAGGGATTTTGATGTTTGATTGTTAATGTATGTTCAGATTCTGTGATGAGTTTGTTCGATTTGTGTGCATTTTGTGAGAATTTTGAAGGTTTTTAGCTGGAATTGTGTTGTGAACTTGTGATTGTAGTCGGGATTTCGTTGATGGATGATTTCAGATTTGTTTTGTGCTCTGCATCGTGGTAACTGTTTTCATTCATCAGTTTTATTGGAGCTGATTGGAATTGTTGATGTACATATCTCTGTTTAGTAATGAAAATTATATATAACATGTGTTTATGTATTTGTTGATTACAAACGTTTAAGCGGATCAATGTGTTTTGTAATGTGATGTTTGAATTTCGATTCGATCGGATTCTCTTAAAGTGATGCATAGAATGTGTTATTTTTGAAGAACGAAGCTATGAATCTTTTGCTACTAGCAAGGATTAAGTATTTACTGTTTGACCATTGTTATGTGAGGGGTGGTACTATTTATAAGAAATCATCTCACAGCTAAGATTCAGTTGAAGAAAAAAAACCGATTTAGCTAGTGAATGATATAAAGTCATCTGTTTGATATGTTTTGATAGAACTTGAAGTTACAAGGAAAGCAAGATGATCAGTGCAGTTTTATGCTTAAGTGTATGGAAAGCATCTTTTTATGTTTTTACCATTACCTAAAATGTGGTTTGATAATCTTCTTGTTTATGCTTTGTAGGGCAAAAGTTGCACGCGAATGCGGAGTCTGATACAGATGCACTGGTGGATCCACCCAAGGTTGAAGAAAAGCTTGGTGCTGTTCCACATGGTTTATCAACTGATTCTGATGTTGTTAAGAGGTTTGTTAAAACTGTAAACATGATATCAGATACGCCTGATTTCATTCATGTACTGTTTGAGAGCATGATGCCCAATCATTGACCTTAAAAGATAACAGACAAATTTCAATCTTTAAACAAGAGTTGGTGCTCTTGACTCTTTGAGCATATCATTGCCTTTTTATTTCATATAAAGAATGCATTAGCGCATCGCGATTACTGTTGGTTATCTTAAAAGGTTTTGCTGTCATGTTTCAGGGAAGCTGAGTCGATGTCAAGGAAAAGTCTCCGCAGCAACGCAGAGAAGTTTGAGTTTCAGGCCGAAGTATCGCGGCTCATGGACATCATTATCAACTCTCTTTACAGCAACAAGGACATTTTCCTGAGGGAATTAATCTCCAATGCATCTGATGTAAGATACTATCCTGTTCTGTTCTTTAGAGTCTAATTTGGAAGCCATCTAAAAGTGTGTTTTTACAATCTTCTTATTCTTTTTTGGCAAATTACAATATTCAGGCTCTGGACAAAATTAGATTCCTTTCTCTTACTGATAAGGAGGTACTGGGTGAAGGTGATAATACCAAGCTTGAGATCCAGGTTTGTATGTGCTACATTTTTTGCTTCATTTTACGCATTGTCTTTAGTTATAAAATTTAATCATTATTGGTTTGGCAATGGAATGCAGATTAAATTAGACAAAGAAAACAAAATCCTCTCGATTCGTGATAGAGGTGTGGGTATGACAAAGGAGGATCTGATCAAGAACTTGGGAACCATTGCCAAGTCTGGAACTTCAGGTATCGCTTCCAGCATCCTGGGAGTTGACAAAAACACCTTTTTTTTTTGCTCAAATTCTTTAGTAATATCGTTTGCTCTTTGCTATTTATCTAGCTTTTGTGGAGAAGATGCAGACGGGAGGCGATCTTAACCTTATCGGTCAGTTTGGTGTTGGATTTTACTCTGTATATCTTGTTGCTGACTATGTGGAAGTGATCAGCAAACACAACGATGACAAGCAGTATGTCTTCTTGGTTTTGTGCCATTGTGATTGCACTATTTCTGCAGCAGTCCATTTTAGCTTTACTAATTAACTTGCTTTAACTGGTAACCTTCTAGGTATGTGTGGGAGTCAAAGGCTGATGGTGCATTTGCGATTTCTGAAGATACATACAATGAACCACTCGGTCGTGGTACTGAAATAAGGTTGCACCTTAGGGAGGAAGCTGGAGAGTATCTGGAAGAGTCAAAATTGAAGGATTTGGTGAAGAAATACTCGGAGTTTATTAACTTCCCAATATACCTCTGGGCCAGCAAAGAAGTTGATGTTGAAGTGCCAGCTGAAGATGATGACTCCAGTGACGATGAAGAAAAACGTATGTCAGAAACCCTTGCAGCATATTTTAAAATATTGTTGTTTTTTTGGTAGTACGAGCATAACTTCCATTTTTAACATCCTTGAATGATTTAAGCAGCAGAATCCACAGATGGTGAAGAGAAGGAAGATGAAGATTCTGACAAAGATGAAGATGAAGAAAAACCAAAGACCAAAACGATCAAAGAAACAACATATGAATGGGAACGCTTGAATGATGTTAAAGCTATATGGTTGAGAAGTCCAAAGGAGGTGACCGAGGAAGAATACACGAAATTCTATCACTCTCTTGCTAAGGTGAATTTGAAACATCATGAACTAAAACCCCACAATCCTGTCACGGACTTGTTCTAATTTGTTTTCTATATGACAGGATTTTGGTGATGAGAAGCCAATGGCATGGAGTCACTTCAATGCCGAAGGTGATGTCGAGTTCAAGGCTGTTCTGTTTGTGCCTCCCAAGGCTCCTGCTGATTTATACGAGAGTTACTACAATGCGAACAAATCGAACCTCAAGCTTTATGTTAGGAGAGTATTCATCTCTGATGAATTTGATGAGCTTTTACCTAAGTATCTCATGTTCTTGATGGTAATATATTTGTCATCATTTTATCCTAAAAATATATTGTACCTGTTTCAAAATTTGGCTGCTAACAACTATTTACTGTTTGTTTTTATCAGGGGCTCGTTGATTCTGACACGCTACCACTAAATGTATCTCGAGAAATGCTTCAACAACACAACAGCTTGAAAACTATAAAGAAGAAACTTATCAGGAAGGCCCTTGACATGATTCGCAAACTTGCTGAAGAAGATCCTGATGAAACTCATAACGACAAAGACAAGAAAGGTAAGTCGGTTGAAATTCTCATTCCAGTATAATATATTTCTTGAGATTTTGATATCTAAACAACTTTGTGTTGCAGAGGTTGAAGAATCAAAGGAGAATGATGAGAAGAGAGGCCAGTATACCAAGTTCTGGAATGAGTTTGGCAAGTCGATTAAACTCGGTATCATTGAGGATGCAGCAAATAGAAACCGTTTAGCGAAACTTCTTAGATTCGAGACGTATGGTTTCTAACCCTTTTTGCATATTGTTTAAAGCTATTTATGATATCCTGATTTCTCTTTATGTTGCAGCACGAAGTCAGACGGGAAACTTACATCACTTGATCAATACATCTCGAGAATGAAATCCGGGCAAAAGGACATCTTCTACATCACAGGCACCAGCAAGGAACAGCTTGAGAAATCCCCGTTCCTTGAGAGGCTAAAAAAGAAAAACTTCGAGGTGATCTTTTTCACAGATCCCGTGGACGAATACCTGATGCAATACTTGATGGACTATGAAGACAAGAAATTCCAAAATGTTTCAAAGGAGGGTTTGAAACTAGGAAAGGATTCAAAAGACAAAGAAATTAAGGAATCATTCAAAGAATTAACTAAATGGTGGAAGGAGACCCTCGCGAGTGAGAATGTTGATGATGTTAAGATTAGCAACCGTTTGGCTGACACCCCGTGTGTCGTGGTTACTTCCAAATATGGATGGAGCGCTTATATGGAACGGATCATGCAATCTCAAACTCTATCTGATGCCAACAAGCAAGCATACATGCGTGGGAAACGAGTACTTGAGATCAATGCAAGACATCCCATCATTAAGGAGCTCCGCGAGCGTGTTGTAAAGGACCCCGAGGTTATATCCAATCATTAATCCACAAATTTACACCTTATGATTACCTTGTTATTATTGTTGTTGTTGTTTTAACATTTCAAGGAAATGATTTAATTTCAGGATGCAAGCGTGAAGAAAACCGCTCAACTTATGTACCAAACGGCATTGATGGAGAGTGGCTTTATGTTACCTGATCCTAAGGACTTTGCGTCACGTATATATGATTCTGTAAAGACGAGTTTAAGCATAAGTCCTGATGCAGCAGTCGAAGACGAGGATGAAGCAGAAGAAGTGCCGGAGGCCGAGGTTGAAAAGCACACAGAAGAAGAGTCTAATGAAGATGTTAAGGATGAATTATAGGTTTAGTTGGTAATGATTTCTGTTTTTTTTCAACATTTAACTCGTCGTAGGTTTAAACATACCCCAGAGCTTGGAAAATGTACTACATAAGTTGTTAGCAGCAGGAGTTTGGTGTACTTTGGTAATCTTCTTTCAATGTAGGATTGCACTAGTTATCATGAATCATACCCCCAACAAGTTATCAAATGGCCCTTTGATCGAAAAAAAGATCTCGTGGTCGGAAAATCGTAAATGCTAGAAATCATATGAATGTTCGGACCGTTTACATGCCTAGCAACATTTGCTCCATGACATTTCGACTGTTGTATGGATGTTACCGGCTAAAGGCCCGTAATTGAATATTAACTTGTTATGTAAAAAGAGTTATGTTCTACACAAGCATTATCCCATGGCATATATACCGGACCAAGATATCCTAGAACTTGCATGCAGGATAAATGTCATGGAGGAATTGGAGCATATCGATACTTATAAAGGCTGGTGAGTAGAGACCATGGGCATCGTTCGAAACCTCGAAAGCCGGCTTCATAACAACTGGAATTAGAGCATGTCGATGCTCGAGTAAGTTCGTCTGTTTACTTATCTAAAATGATTTTAAAAGATGGCTAAGCAATAGTGGTGGGAAATAATATCAAAAGTGGCGTCTGTTTATGCGCTAAGGCTATTCTTTCCACAAACGTGTTTATGCGCTGAGGCTATTCTTTCCACGAACGTACTTAGTCGACTGTCAATATTAGTTTTTTCCAATCATTCTCACAAACTCATTATACCTGCTACAAACACTATCATCAACCCTTGTACAAATTATTGATGCAAGTATATAAATAGTTAGTGCTAGATTTAAAAAGAAAAAAAGGAAAAACAAATTGGCATTGTCACGAATGTTTAGCAGATACATGAAGACCTCCATGTTTTGGTCGAGAATGTAACATATCAAATGTTTAAATACCATATATATCTACTTAATTTGCATCGAAACACTAAAAAATCACTCACTACTCTTTTAATGAGCTAACGAAAGGACGAAACCATTGACGTATATCATTAGTTGACACAAAAGGCTGACCCAAGGGCAACCTTCGACACCACATGTGGTCTCTAAAGACAATCCCATGACATGCAAGATAAGGGGTCACTTTCATGTTACAACTTTGATTTAGACTTGAGAACTTCTAACGGGTCACTTTCATGTCACCTCTTTAAACTTTAAGTTCATATATTATAATACATTTTTACTTCATTCTTACTTTGAAACTATAACAAAAAGAAAACGATGCATCAACAGTAACGATTTTCAATCAATTCAATAATAATGTTCAACAACTTACTAATTTATATATAATTCGTTGCTTGAACCTAACTCTTAACTACATATGTACACCCAGATCCAGTCTTAGTCTGAGTAAAAAATATTAACGTTGAGACATAGTTTTTCTGGTGGTAAGTTAATTTTTTTATCGAACCAGAGTCGTATATTTGTCGTTTTACTACCAGCATTGATCCGTCTCCCACCTCCGGCCACCGTACCCGGTACATCCGGCCGGAGAAAAACTCCGGTCGGCGAGTCTCTGCCTCACGAACAAACTCCGATCATAATCCGCTCGTTTACATGGATCCGACAACGTAGCGTAAGCCGAATGCACTTTCATAAACTCATCGGCCGACGAATCAACGTCTCCGACGTCCGGATGCACAACTCTCGCTAATCTCCGGTACGCCGCCTTGATCTCCACCGTATCGGCCCCGATCTGGATCCCGAGCACTTCGTATAGTGACGAATGAGTAGAGAAACATGGAGATCTCACAGCATTAGATGCCGTTGATGTAGTTGTAGCGAAATTGGCTGAAATCGGAGGTGATTTTAGTTTACGGTAGCTAACGGAGGTTGAAGATGATGATGACGAGTGATGATTGGTGGTGAAATTGGGGGAAGTGAAGAAATATGATGGTGATGATGAAGATGAAATTGGCATTGTTGTTGAGGTGAATATGAAGGTGTGATTAGTGTGAGGTGAAATGGATAAGGGGTGGTGTGTGTATATATAGATGTGAAGAATCGGTTGGTGCTGACGTGGATATTGTGAGGAAAATTGGTTCAAGATTATCCGTTTGAAGATGGGATGTGGTCGTTGGTGGGGTCGTGTGAGTCAGCAAGTTGTGGGTTGTGGCAGAGGTGGTGTCTTGTGATGCTGTCAGATATTAATGTCACATGTTTTACTTTTTATGTTCTATAAAAAGGTAAAATATGTGGGTGGTAAAATTGCTATCACTTGAATAGAAATAAAATAATAATAATAATAGGGATATGTTATAGATACACTCTATTTATTTTCATTTTCTCTAACTCTCTCTATATACATATAGATACATGAAGAGAGATAGAGACAATAGAGTGTCTAAATAATAAAAAAGGGTGTTTGTATAACACAACCCTAATAATAATAAAGGGAAAGTTTTCAAAAATATCCCTTTTTGTTTTTTATTTCTCTCAATATGTTCTTTTAAAAAAATTACTGAAAATGTTTCATTTTAACAGGCGCGGGCATCTACATAACCACCCTCGGAACGTGCTTATTTTTATCTACATATCAAGGTAAATTTAATTCAAAACGGATTCGGGTCAAATTTACATTGAACGTTCGATATAAATCTTAAACGAATCGTTTTTAATAAAATTTACGTTTGCACGTAGATAAAAATAAGCACGTCGGAATGGTATATTTGAAATTTTATAAAACGTTATATTTTAAAAGTTATAAGAAAAAAATAAGATATGAGTCCAAATTAATTATATTAATATTAAATTTAAAAATTAAACTTACCAAAGTTTGTATTGAGGTTGGTGCCTCAAATCCTCGGTCGCAGCTACCTTCTTGGATGGGCTTTATTTCTTCACTGAAACACTATGATAGTTCAGCTAAGAGCCCTAGAGACAGACGCGAATGAAAGAGCCTTTGCACCAGGCACTAACCATTGATCCACCATTCCTTCTTGAAAGGCTGCACCTAAGATAACTGAGAACAAGGCAGGGGAACTGCCCGATCAAAGAGTCTTTCTTCGTGCGCCTTCTTTGAATTCTGTGGCTTTACTGGTACGAGCCGCGATCCCAAGTCTTGTTCGCATGCTTCTGGAACTTGTTCGTCAACACCAGGTCAGCAGGTGTCTCTTTCATCAGACATGGCTATGCTCTGCTCGTCTAGCTTGCGGTCTTTCTCTTTCTTGATATAGTCACATGGAAATAGAAATGAGCTAGAGCTCCCAGTCCTTTCTAAGGTAGAAAATCGACCGCCTCTTTTTCGGAGGTGGCCGACTTCATTTTAAAGAAGGCGGACGACTTTATTTTACAAGCGATGACATCTGTGTTAACTACGTATCTAGATTTTATCGGGCCTAGGCGCACACAACTGTCTTTAAAAGAACCGACATCTTATCCGGAGAGAACATTTTGAGAAGAAATTGTTGTGGGGAACATTTTAAGGGAAGTGTAGGGGAAAAAAATATTTTTAGAATTTTTCCAAAAATAAATACGGTAAATGTAGAATATGTGGTTAATTAGAGCGGAAGTTGTTCTAACAAATATACATTTCATGATAACTCACAACAACGTCATCTTTATGGAAGGACTTTTGGCTTGAAAACTTATTTTAGGCCGATTCATGCAACATGTTCTTCATGTCAACTCATAGACGTCATTTGTCATATGAATACTGATTATACATCAGTTATTGATAAAGAAATGAATAAACTTGCAGATATAACATTTCATAAAATTTAGATAATATAAAGACGCCTATTAAATAGACTTGCTAATATAATCCACTAAGAAGTCTAGGGTTAGGCTTTGATTTGATATTTTTTTATGTTTGAAAATAATATGTTTTTCTTTTGTGATTGCATTATGATGAATTAGGATTATTACTTTACCGTTTGCTTTGAAAACTCTTTACTTTTTATGTTTATCTTGTGGATGACTCTTGGTAAAACAGTTCCTGCTAAATTACCTTATATTGTTACTGGGGTTATTAAGCCCAAGAAGATGTGTTCTTGATTAGGTTTATTGGTAATCATGACTTATTATTTCACAGGGTTTTTTAAAACTGAAATTGTAAAAGCACAATGATGTGAGTTTTCTTTTGTTTTGGCTATAGTGATATGGGTTTTAGAGAATAACTTGAAACATTCATGGTTATTTTTGTGTTATAATCTAGTGTTTTATGAAGTTTCTGAATATTGATTATTAACCTTTAGATATACGTGATCATTTTAATTGATACAATAAACCGATTGAAATCAAAACTGAGCAGGTTTACTATGGTGGACAAATAAGAATAGTTATGCGTTCCTCATGGCAATTGAAAGACACTATATTTAACCGAGTGACACTCGCGAGTTCAGGGCATATCTCTTCAGTTGAATCCGAAGGACTATTGATACAACTTGAAACAAATTGTCGATCTACAGCTAACCAACTCCCTACACTGCAAATAAATGACTTTATTTGCTAGGAGAAAACTTCATAAAGTTATATGGGTAGGCCGGAGATCGGTAAAGCCCTAGTTATTTTCAGTTTTGCGAAGGGTCTCGACTTAAGAATTCGCCTTGAGCCCCAAAAGATTTAAGTCGACCCTGCTACTGATTCTAGCTCCTTAAACTTACTTCACACCAGAACTTGAATCAAAGTTACTGTAAATGATTTTGATATTAGAAAGTTGATAAATGTGAGAAGCTGAGGAGCCAATTGGTATAGAAATTGGTTCGGGGTAAGAGCATTCACATCTCATTCCTTATCTTTATCCATATAATTACATTAAAAATCACTACTTCTTCTCTCTTCTTTCAATTAAATAATATATTTTTATACCTTTTTCATTACCTTTTCTCTCACCTTCACTCACAACCACTTTCAAAAATATTAAAAAATTTATAAGGGTTGAACAGTGAATCCTTAAATTTACAGATGAACAGTAACATTTTCTCTCTCCTCCACTCACAACCACTCAAAACTATCCCATATAATTTAAGGACTCATACTCACATAATTATAAGGCATGAGTTGTGAATGCTCTAATAGCAAAAATGGTTGTTAGTTAGATAAAGATTATTATTATTATTATTATTATTAGTGAGTCCCAACTAACTCCCATATCGAAGTTGTAAGAATAAAGATGGGTTGGAGGGATGGTATAAAAAGGGATAATGGGGGTGTAGTTAAAACACATGATCCTTCAGGCAAGTTTTAATGGGATCTCATCCCTATAACTTTAAAACTATTTCATGTTTGTTTATATTGTAAACCCTTTTTTTCTAAGTTTTTTTTTTCTTTTTTTCTACAAGTACTTTTTAAATACTTCGTTTTAATAAAGTAGTAATTTAAAAAAATGTTCAAATATAAAGTTTTCTAAAACTAAAAAGTCTAAAAAGCAATTTCAACTATTTATATTTTTAGTGACACTCGCGAGTTCAGGGCATATTTGTTTTTTTGTTTTTTTTTCAAAAAAAAACTATTTATATTTTTAATCAATGGTTAAGATCAAATTATAGAGAAAAGTTTGTTAGAGTGCTATTTTAAAAATAGTCATTTTTGTTTACTTTTTGCAAGTTTTTCTATTTTTTAAACGTTCATAACTTTTATATACGATACTATTTTTAAAAAAATTACATCATAAAAACGAGCGTTTTTTATCTTAAAAACGAGTATAATATTGTTATATAAAAGGATAAAAAAATTGATGTTTTTAAGCTCGTATCTCGTTATTGTGTATTTAGTGCAGTTTATTGTGTATTTTTGTTTGTTATCGTGTTAATTTTGAATACTATTGTGTTTGTTTCTAAAATGATAAATTTTAAAAAATATAATGATGGAATAACATTGTTATGTATCTCTAATATGTAAAATACGAAAATAAATTAACAACTAATTAATCAAATACATTAAAAACAATGACAAAATAACATAATGTCTCATTTTGTCTTTTGATTGTCATTGTGTTATCTTGAATATTATGAGTTTTAAAAAAATACAATGTTAAAACAAAATCATTGTGTATTTCTAGTGGTAAAACACAATAACTAATAACAAGTTTATATAATATATTAAAAAACAATAACAAAAATAATATATTTTGTTATCTTCAACACTATGAGTTTTGAAAACTAGATTGGCGAAAGTATATTATTATGTCTTCTAATTGTAAAACATAAAGATAGATAACAAGTTTATAATCTATAAAAACAATGACAAAAATAACACAAAATGATCTAAAACGTAAAACACAATGACTAAAACACATAACAAATGATATAAAATATATGATAAAATAAACTGGTATTTGACACAATGAACGTATAAGACACAATTAGCTGACGTATTTGACACATGACCAAAATATCATTCTCTTTAAAACAAGAGTTAGACACGTGTTAAGCGCACACTCTTTCTTAGTCTTTTTAGATTAAACATCCTTTTTAACATAACTCTACCCACAATTATAAAAGAATACTGAGTTTCATTATTTTGTTTCATCTAAATACTAAATAATTACTGAATTTTAATATCTATGAACAAACTAATTGTTTTAGTATCTGAATGAAATAATACTGACGTTTTATTAAAATTTTGTTCCACCTTTGACAAGAATTTATGTTTGAAACTATCTAATGTAATGAATAATATCAAAGTATTTGGGAATCTAACTTCTACTCATTTGCTCGCTGGTTTATCCGATCTCGTTTAATTGGTTAACAGAGGATTAGTGGAAGCTAACAACTTTTTCGTATTGGTTAACCCTTCACATGTAACAAGTGAAAAGAGATTAAAATTTTTGATGAATTTCACTAATGTGCAAGTCTTGAATATGGTTAAGAACAAAATCTTAGGAAACTGAATGAATTGAAGTAAAATTCACATGGTTCATTCTCAGTTTGCATAAGAATAATTTCACAAGACGGATTCTTAAATGTTTGTGCTAGTCTCAGTATCTTCATAATTTTGATCTCGCATTAGAACCACAACATAATTTATCCCACATTGTTTTGGGACGATATCTTCAAGCACGACAACTTTAAGTTACTTTGAGCCTAATCTGTTTATGACACGATTTGACCCGTTTAAATAATTAAATAAATAAAATTAAGAATTTTAGATTCAAAAATATCAACAATGTATCATATGTTATCCATTTTATGACTTTCGTTTTGATTCAAAGGTTTTGGAAGAGCCTTCTGCAAACTTCTATCTGAATAACCTTTTGTTTATTATTTGTACATTCTGATTATTTTTAATGATTCAATTGAGGTCTGATTGGGTTTAAGGATATTATGGATTGTACATTTTGAGTTTAAGGACATTACCGATTGTACGTTTTGGGTGTAAGGATTCTATGGGTTTTTTTTTGTTAATTATGTTAAACAGATTATGTCGTGTCATCCGTGTTACTTACTAGTTGATATTTAATCGTGTTAAACGGGTCTTGCTCGTGTAACTAGTTTATTAACAGGTTCATGTTCATGTTTGGGTAACTGACACAATTAGTTAAATGGGTCGTGTTCTTGTTTGGTATATGTGTTTATCGTGTCGTGTCGTGTCTGACTCGTTTAACATGGTTAGACCCGTTTTAGCAGCCCTTAATCCATCAATATATATTTTGATAAAATAAATCTCTATGGTGATCCTATTAAGAGTATTAAACATTTCTAGCAGTGATTAGTTAATCTAGTAATGTTATTTAGCAGCGCGTAGTTTATTGTGTGGATTATAATCTTGTATTTTTATTCTATGTAACATATGTAAATGATTTCGTGAGCTTTAAACATGATCAGAACATAACGGATGATCAAAACATATATAACGGTACGACTTTAGACAAATATTTAGGATGTGATTTGTGAAAGCCTCTTCTGAAGAAATCACACAAGTAGTTGTTGGAATACTTGTCGATCTACAAATGTTGCCATTTGGTGATTATCATTGATTAATGTTTGATTAGTATTATGGGGTGTGATTAAAATCATGATCATTCAGAGTGGTCATTACTTGCCTTTAATTAAATATGCGAGATGGGGTGTCCGCCCAAAGCCTGTTACGACAGCTGGGCACCTCTTATTCTAAACCATCCGATCCCTATCTTTATGTCTTTTATTTCTTTTTAATTATTCTTTATTTGATATACAACTGATCTATGATATTTTTAACTAGTTTTATCCCTGTCCGGTGGCCGGGTATTTTGTTGTCATAAGCATAACTATTTTTTTCATTCAAAACAAAACAATATATGTTTCTCTTGATCCATTTGTCAGGGCATTCTCGTTGTCATCACCTCACCATATTCTATAAATTTTTGTGTATCTCCTTGAGTGGCCTCCATGTTAGCAGCTTTCACAACAACAGCCTCTCTATACTATAGCAGTTTGAGGAAAGTATTTGAACTTGAACAATCGCAAAGCAAGCTGAATGTCATGAAAGAAACATAAGTTAAACCCAAATTCTTGATTCTATTGCAACCAACTCTTGTTTAGAAAAACTAATACCGTCTTCACTCCTTGTAATACGATTCACATCCTTCTAAATTTACGATGATATGAAATAAATAATATCATAAGTTTAATTACCAAAATTTAAGACAGCACAATACTTGCTTCT
>BJCN01147263.1:0-10608 GCA_018326445.1 Flaveria brownii
TGTATGTTGAGTGTCACTGATGCGTTTGTTCGATTAAGCTCGAGTAATGTTTTGTTGCAGTAAGTAGACTTAACGTCATAAAGCATTTAGTGATTGCTTATGATCATCATGATTTATGGGCATTCTTCCTAGGATGTTATGAAACCATCCTGTGTGAATTTGCTCCTCATCATAGAGCAGGTTCTGAAGCTTGATGCTTGAACGATATGTGAAATTGCTCCTCATCATGACTTATGCTGTGTCACAGAGCATTTTCATGTTTTTCTTGTCCTAAGGTCATGGGAAGGGACCTTAGGTATCTCAGGTAAGGCTTAAAGGTGAGAAAATAAACAATGCTTACTAGGCTAAGCTGGACAAGTTTATGCAAGATTACCTTAGGTGAGACCATATAAGGCTTCCTGGATAAGGCGATGTAAGACCAATAAGGCTTCCTAGGCGAAGGTGGGCAAAAAGCTTATCCTCGAGAAGATAAAGACAAGCAAAGAGCTTATCATTATTCATCTTTAGCACCCAAGATATGTATGAATATTGTCTTGGTCATGGGTGCCCAACTTTGTCATACGTAGGATACGATCGATTCTCATGGAGTTGTATCATTTTAGGCCACTTTACCTTTACATGAGTATGGCAAGGCTGAATCCCATATATCTATATGCTTTATCATCAATGTCAATGTGAGGTTATAATGGTAAGTTCCAGATTCTTGTCTTGATATATTCAACAATGTATCTAGCGTCCTGGATATAGATATTTATTACTTACTGACTCGGTGTTTCTTTATCATGCTAGTCGCAAGTTCAATGCATTCTTTTCAAAGTTTCGTAAAAGCATTAGCGCATATCTGACCATCAACTTTGGATGAACACTAAGGCGTGTTCATTTTTAAGTTAATGTGTGAGTTAGGTAAATATGTGATTATTATGGTCTAGGAGCAGGAAGCTTTGTTTTTCTTGAAGGTTATGGATTCAATCTAGCGTTGGGGGGAAAAACTAACTTAATGATACTAACTTACTAACCACTAACCAGCCATTCAAAAAAGGATCAATTGTATATATACCCTTATAAACATCCCCTAAATACATATATACCCAAACAAAAAACTTTAATTACATATATACCCAATTTATTGTTATGACAAAACTACCTCCCCCTTAAATGCATATATACCTAAGCAAAAATTAATAAACACTTACAGATGAGTATATATACCATTAAAGATCGACTTTTAGAGGGAGAAATATTCTTTTAATCCATTTTCCAATTATGAGGTTTGCAAGGAGGAAATTTATCAATTATGAAGTTTAGTAAGAATAAAAGCAAATTAGTCATTACATAAACTATTTTTAATAAAAATAGATAAATTTATCAATTATGAGGTTTTGTCGGGGAATACATGGATTTTTTTAAGGTATATATGCATTAAAGAATTTAGAGGGAGAAATATACATTTAACCTTTCAAAAAAGTTAGGCGACTAGATAAAATTATCGAACTTATAAAATTTTAATTAGGAGTACGCATGAATGAGATTAAATATGCACAGGTAATTAATTTTTTGATTAGAGTATTAATTTCATTTATAACGTGACATGTAATAACTATTGACAACCAAATCTATAAAAATTTAAAAAAAAGATACCACAATTAATATTATTATTATATGTTACGCCTCTATTATTAAGATAAGTTTCGGTAGGTTTCTATAAAACTGTTTGCCGCCGCCGGTACAATAATAAAAAACCAGACACAACTTTACAACAATAATAAAGTCCGGTAACGTGTCTAATTCTGTAGTAAACCAAACTACCAGATGAAATCCTTTGCATATTTACATGCCACGTGGCAGATGCATTTGTACACACGCAGTATACTACTATATATGATAATATCCCACTTGAAAAACCACACCAAAAATCACACTCTCTATAATTACACAATAGAATCTCTCTCTGCTAACAACCAATGACTCGTCCGTACAGAATCCTCATGTCGGTCGACGTGGCGGTGGCTGAACCGCCGGAGCCAACGGACGGCGAGTCCAATTATGTGATCATCCTCGCCGCCCTCCTCTGTGCTTTAATTTGTGTCGTAGGTCTGATATCAGCAGCTCGCTGCGCGTGGCTCCGTAGAGGATCTGCCACGCGCAGAGGGCATACTGATGATCAGCAGTATGAGAATAAAGGGATCAAGAAGAAGATGATCGAGATGCTTCCGAAGCTCACGTATGAGGCGAACGGTGACAATAAGAGTTGTGGGAAGTTGTGTTCGAGTGAGTGTGCGATATGTTTGGGTGAGTATGTTAATGGAGACGAGATCCGTGTGTTGCCCCCGTGCGGACACGGGTTTCACGTCGGATGCGTTGATGTGTGGTTGAGCTCGCACTCAACGTGTCCGACGTGTAGGCGGATTCTGGTGAGTCGGAGGTGTAAAAAGTGCGGTGAGTTTTCGACGGTTTCCGGTGGGAACGTTTTGTTGGAAGTGGATGGTAAATGTAGAAAGCATAATAGTGTTTCTTGTTCAAGAGATTATTTACCGTGACAAGTTAATTATCTCTAAATTTTGTTGTAAAGTTTTGTGTAATTTAGGAATTCTTATTTGCGTTCAATAAATATAATAATTAGATGACATGGTAATTAATCGGTAAGGGTTTACATTTTATAAAGAGCAAGTTGTAGAGTGTAATTTTAATGATATATTTAAGAGTAGTAAATTGGAGTAAAATAAAAATGTACATGAAAAAGCTCTTACTATTATTATATAACGTCAATTAATAATAAACATGATATAATGACTCACGTTTGGTTGTTTGGTTTAGGACGTGTAGAAATCTCAAAATTATAAATTAACAATCCAAAATTTTTATATGAGACGTATAGTTTTATACGTGTCGTATAATCCTATACGAGACGTATAACTTTTCTGACAGCCCCTGAATTTTTCCTCGTACTTAGTGCCAAAATTTGCTATACGCGTCATATAGTTCTATATGTGTTGTACAGGGGGTGTTTATTTATCTGAGTGAGTGTCTCGGTGTATTCGATCATATATGCCACGTATGGACCTATACGTGACGTATAAGAATGCGTCTGGGTGGGTGAGTGTTTGTATATTACAAGCCTTTTGATTAAGTTGTTAACTTGACAGTGACAGCATCTGGTTCCTTGAATGATTAGAAACAAGTCGTCAATCGTGGAAACGAATCCCGTGAATAATAATATATTGTACACAAGTTTAAATTTCTCTCCACGGATCACCGAAATTTAATAGTTCATAATTCGACACAAGTCTTCAAATTCCACGGATGAAAATATCAAAACGAATAGACGTAAATTTGAATTTGTGCTTATCGTGGTCTCATTAACCATAGGGAAATTAAAGACACCCCTATGGACTATGCCGATAATAAAGTTTTATTTCTATTTTTTATAACTTAAATGTCCCATACCTTTTGTAATCTTATGTTAACTTTATATAAAAACGGATTTTTGTTTCTACTCACACAAGACCCAATTTTTTTTGAGTAATCTAAGAGACAGTCCTACTTAAAAAATACTAATGTTTTAAGAATATATTCGTTCGAAGTGATTGAGGAATTTTATGTGTATGCGGTCAGACAGTGATGCCAATTCTTAATCGGATCGGCCGGTCTGTATAAAAACATAATATTTAGGAAGCTTAATTGTCTTGTAGCTACAGAGGGTTACATGGTGGGGACTTCAATTATGTCTCTTCAGTATTTGAAAAATCTGTGGAATTAGAAAACAAATGCAGCACGTTGTTTTTCAAATTTCCTTTTTTTTTTCTTCTTCTTTATCTTATCCTCTTTTTCAATGAAAGGAAATGGTTAAACAGGGCCTTTCGTCCTTTATCTTTTAGCGGTCATCTTTTTATCTTCAATAAAATTCTCTTAATTCGTTAATGATATTAAAACTTAGATGTGCATAACTATTATGATAACTCAGATTATTATATATTATTTGTGGTCGATCTCACTAAATTCTTTAGAAATGATTACAACGTACGCCATTGTTAGCAGTCGACCAATAAAAATATTGCAAATGTTATCATAGTGGTTAACCCTGGTGACCCTAACATGATATTATTATTTAAAGGTTTTGGCACCTTTAATGATCCTATTACGAACTCTCTGGAATTAGTTTTTTAAATAGCTTGTTTTAATAGTTATGACTTGTAAGTTATAATTTAGAGATGATAATAGAAATGAAAAAGCTTATACGAACGCCCTCATATGTATATAATAGTAATTATTAATTTGGTTATATATTGATCATAAGTTGTGCTATATGCATAGTAGGTTGTTTCAACCTCTTTTTTTAATTTTTAACTTTTTTATTTTAACCCAATACTTCTATATTTTTTACAACTTAGACTAAAAATCTCCTTTTTTTTATTTTCAACTTTGGTCTCCTATACATTTTATATATTAAACATTTTTCGTTTTTCGGTCACAATTTTGCGAGTTAAAACGCTGCAACGTGCATGTGTGGTTTATCGTTTTTACGATTATTTTTACTCCATTTAACTTCATTATTGTGTCGGGGGTCTCTCCGGAAGCAGTCTCTCTATCTCCCAAGATAGAGGAAAGACTTGTCACCACCTACCCCTCCCAGACCCTGCTATTGAGTGGGACTTACTGGGTATGTTTGTTTGTTTGTTTGTTTGTTTTACCCCATTTAACTGCTCCGTCGCACGTGTTGGTCCTAGATCAACTTACCTATTGTTCTAGATCTTTTATTTTCGCTTTCGTGGTTTAACGTTTTTATGTCTAGTTTTTGTTTTGTTTTATTTTATTTCTTTTTTTAATACGAGTTTTGTCAGTATTTGTGTTCATTGACGGTGGTGCGTTATTGATACTGCTTAACATAGTTTTACACTCCCCGCTACAACACGATGAGCTTAATACTAGTTATAGTTCTAGTAAATTAGATTAAGTTATGAGTGTCAGGTTGAATGTAGTGGTAAATTATGTTCTCGCTTTAATGAAAGGTTGTGGGTTCAACTTTACCCATAAGTAACATTTGGTTCAGTTAATACTTAAGTAATTAGTATTTTCCTTAATTGTAATTATTTCAACTTTACCCATAATAGTTATTCGAACAAGAAACATATTGCTTTTCCCTTATTTTTCTTTTTTTAAAACCTTTCCTGTGAGCACAAGTACCAGAGACGTGGAAAGTTTGTCTTTGTATGTCAACTCCACGACAAAAACATATCGGTGACAAGTCCAAAAATTAAAGGTCTAGCGACATATATTTGTCACTAAGATTGTGAAACCGGTGTGACATTAAATTTGTCTTTAAATCCAATAAATGTTGGTTGCAATGGTCCTTTGTGATAACTGATATTGCCATTCAACGCGACAACTATTGAATTTCTTAAGAAATATATAATATAAGTACTCTTGTGAAAAGTTTATTTATGATTCGTACCCATGAGTTGATTGTTAAATAATGTTAGAGCATGTTGTCGTCGTTGACGTAGTAGCTTAGGCAGTGGTAGTTTCTAAGGTTAGAAGATAGAAGGTATTGTTTATAATGACAGTTACTTAAAATACAAAGAAAATAAAAGAAGAGTACCCGTAAATGTTACGAAATAGAAAAGTTTTCTGTATATGCAAAGTTTTTTATTTATGTCTTCACGTAAATTTATCTAATATATGTAAATATTTTTATTATATTTATTTTTATGTTGTTCAAAAGTAAAAGAAATACTAAAGTAAATAATGAGAATTAATATTAAAAATGTTCCTGAAGATATAAAAATAATCATGAGGATAAATACATTATCATAACTACTTTTGAGGAAACAAAATCCAAAAAACGTAACCTAACTATTAGAGGTGGTAAAAGAACCAGACTATAACTACCGGTTATTTGAATCAGGTAATTCAAATAAGAATCTACAAAAACGTTCATTTCAAAAAAAACAAATAAATAATATATGTTATAAATAAATAATATACGTATTTTTTTAAAGGAAAAAAAGTTAAAATTCGAATTCAAACATCTGAGTGAAATCAATCAATAAGCCATAATCTTAAATTCGATTTTAAAACCAAAATCAGATGCTAATTAATCCAATTCAAAAGTTTATAAACGAAACTCAAACTCAGCCTAGTCCGGAAGATTTTAAAAACAAAATAGATGTGGATAATTCATATTTGTTAAACTTTAATTTGCTTTTTCTAATCTATCGTACTAATTTTATGAAAAAATAGGTAAGAAAAGTGGAGCAATAATGGTATGAACGCCACACACCAAACATACCATATGTTCAAACGAAACGAAGAAAAAAAGAAAAAGGAGCACGTGGACCATCATACATACGAGATGGGAATGACCGAATGAGAATTAAATTCGAGACATCTAATACGTGTATGAGATTAGATAAGCGGGTATAAAATTATTTTAATTTTTTTCATGGATATGAGACTGGTTTAAGATTGCATCGTATGCCCAATAACCCAATTAAAATACTCGTTTACTTGATTATATAACCAAAATTATTTTATTTTTTAATTTATTTTATTTAACAATTATATTACATATCATTATATCCTTTTATTCTGTTACTTGATATATTTGTACTTTATCCATAAAAAGTCGTAATAGTAGAACATGACAAAAATATATTCAAAATTAATAAGAAATATCATATAGTACATATATACAAATACATGTCTTATATGTTTTCTTAATCTCAATAGATACTCAATGAGTTACTTAACGGATAACTTTTACAACCTTAACAAGCATAACCGATTACAACGGATGTATCCTATACCTGATATATACCTAACAGGTTATAACAGTATACGTGACACCCTTTTCTAATTACATACGGAATCGAGATCACTCATACCCGTCTCAAATCCGACCGACCCAAGGGCCAAGAGGCAGCAGATAAAACCCAATGTCAGGTATATCATATACCGAATTCCAGCTGCACTTGATTACTCCCCCCCTCGTCCCCACCACACCACCTATATAACAGTAACAATACACACACTTTCACCTCTCACTCATCACAACCTCTATCTCCTCACTCACTCAACTCTCTCTCTCTACACAACCGAATGAGTCATGACTCGTCCCCACCGATTCCTCTCCACCGGTAACTCGTCCTCACCGTTTGATCAGACGGCGGCGGAGCCGCCGGAGGCCGTCGCCGTCGAGTCCGACTTCGTCGTCATCCTCGCCGCCCTCCTCTGTGCCCTAATTTGCGTGTTAGGCCTCATCGCCGTCGCTCGTTGCGCGTGGCTCCGCCGCGGATCTACCTCCGGTGACCGTACGAGTTCCGGTCAACCGACCGCTAACAAAGGAATGAAGAAGAAGGTCGTTGAATCGTTACCGAAGTTCGTTTACGGTACGGAAGACGCCGGTGGCGAAAGTGGCTGGAGTTTGTCGTCCGGCGACTGTGCGATCTGTTTGGCGGAGTATGTCGACGGAGATGAGATCCGAGTGTTGCCGCAGTGCGGACATGGTTTTCACGTCGGGTGTATTGACATGTGGCTTGGGGCGCACTCTTCGTGCCCGTCGTGTAGGCGGATTCTGGTGGCGACGAGGTGCCGGAAGTGCGGTGAGGTTCCGGTGGCCTCCGCCGGAGATGGTGCGACGGAGACGGAGCGTAAAGGTGTACGGAATGGTAGTAGCTCGTGTTCTAGCGATTATTTGCAGTAACGATTTGAAAATTGATTACAGTGGTGTTGTGTTGTGTTGTGTTGAATCAACTATCAAGTGGTTGTAGGTTTAAAATATGTGGTATAGAATGTGGGAGTATTGTTATTATCTCATTAAATGATTTTTCTTTCAGATGTATTGTCTGATTTTTATTTTTTATTATAAATCATGTTGTTACATCATCACATTGTCTATTTATAGTAGTAGATATAGATATTATTCTGGTTTCGCGGTTTTGTTGTTTATGTTTGCTTTGAGTTATTCTTTCGGGGTATAGAATCTGGTGTCTGGATAAAGTTGATTTGCTAAATTAGTAAAGTATTGATAAAGTTCACCGAGGGATTTTTTTTCTTTTTCCGATTGATCCAATAAAAAAAAATAGAAAGAATTGAAAGAGTAAGTTCTAATTTTCGTCATATAACTACCAACTCGTTACAATATTTTTAATTGGAAAGCATTATTTACCACTACTTTATCCTCGTAAAATCATCAATAAACATGTTAGTTATCCTCTTAAAAACACCAATAAACATAATGATTAGTTATACTACGAATTAGTTATAGTAACAACTTATACATATAGTTAGGAGTCACGCAAAAATAGAACCACTATTTCTCTAGCTCGTGTATCTAATATTATTCAATCAAACGTTCTTATTATATATTGTACGTGACTTACTTTTTTAAAGTTACCATCTTTTTTTGTTGTATCAGCAATTAAGTCTCTTATTTATACATTCATTAGCTTTAATAAACCCGTGTATTACACGTGTTAAATAAATAAAATATTAAATATAATAAAATTTACTTAATTATAAAATGATATTTTAAGATAAGATATTAATTAAATTACGTATGAGTAAAAACTATAATTAATAAAATAACGATATTAACTTTTTAAATTTTTTAAAAAAATCAAACATTTTGTTTAAAAAATTGTAATTTTTATAAATATCCTTATTATAACTCATTTTTAATTATTTTTGGTTTATAAAAAACGTACTTTTTAAAAACACAAAATATAAAATATTTTATATTTTTATTTTCATAAGTTTGATGTTTTAAAAAATTTATTTTATAAAAATTTGTTTCTTTAAAAATAACATTAATAAAAGATATCTTTCTTAATTTATTAAAAAACCATTTTTAATCTTAAAAAGACTTAAACAATATTATTTGTAATTAAGGTAATTATTTAATAGGAGAAAAAAGCGGAAATTTTTTTTATATAAATGAATATGGTATTGCCACGTGTCCTCCATATTTATCTTTTATTAGAGTAGAAGGAAGAACATAGCCTCTAAGAGACAGAGTCTTTAGTGTTTCACTCGTCACCATTGTGATTACGTACGTAGGAAAGCATTAATGACAATACACGAATTTATTGTAAGATTTTAATTCTAACATGAAATTTATTCAAAAATTGTATAGAGAGAGGTGAGTCTTAATTTGATATCAAATCATCATACTTATTGTCGCTAACTACACATGTAATTAATTATATTTATGAATTGAATTATTGTTGGGGTTAATAGATGTGTTGCAATTGCATGTGAACATTAGTAGGTTCGGGGTAAGAGAGTAGTGAACGATAATTAGTTTTATAATTTTATTGTTTGAATCAATTATAACTCGAGTTTTATAAAACTTTATTTAGTTGATATGTGTGTGTTTATATATGTGTATGTATGTATTTGTGTCTATGTATGTATCCATATGTAATGTTATATATATTAATAAATTGCTTGGAGCATGGGCACATAACCTTCATATGATATTACGATGTAAGAGATATAGGAATAAACAGGTATTACAATTCACATTTATTTTTATTGTAAGCTAATTATGTTATAATCACACATTCATCTTAAAATGCATTTTCTAGACAAACACTAATAACGTTTTATATTAAAAATATGTGAAAAGCTAAAAACCATTGACGTAGGCTAGGTTAAATAACATTTTTAAGTTAACCATATCAATTTAGTGACTTTAAAAAAATAATAATTACATAATAGGGCCGCAATCAATTACATGTTTCAATGAAAATAATGTGTTATTGGAAAAAGATATGAAATAAACACTTTATTAAGTGTGTTTACTAGATTATTTTGACAAGATATGAACTTTTATTAAAGTGATTGTTTCTAGTATTCTCTTACAACACTTCTATTGAAATAAAAATTATAAACAAACAGTGTATGCTATTAATGTTAAGTTATATTGTTAAACCAATAATTAAATTACTAAGATTCAAAAACAACCTATAGTGACCCACAAGGATACTTTTATTATAAAATTTTAAAGAGTAAAACGAATAACTCTCTTTGTTTCTGAAATTCTATATATTATTACTATTTTTATCACTGTAGTCTGCTTAAAATGATTATTCATCCAAAAGTTTAAAAATAACCGTTTTAGTGTGATATTTTTAATTAAATAATGATTTTCACCCATTTCGTTAAAGCTATATGGATTCCGCTAAAATCTCTCATGCATCCTTCACATGATGGAAATTTAGTCAATTTAACTTAAAAGAACTTTTTGGTTCTCACATTCTAGATTCGACACCTACCGTCGACTGATTTTACAACCTACAATCATATGTGGATTGCCTTCCTAAACTGTGACACCTCATCGATTGACTTCACAATCTACGACTCCTCTATCGATCGGCTTCACAAGCTATGACTCCTAATCCGCGGCTTTACAGACTTGTGACTCCTCTATTGATCCTTGAAATAATTCGTTGTCATGGTTGTTTCTCTATGACACGTTTCAAAACAATATTATGGGTTCGATGTACAATTTTATTGTGAGTTCATGTTACTTTTCTTCCAAAATCATGTTCAGTGCCATGCTCGTTTTATCTTATATGTGACACCCCGAAATTTCAGATTTACATTTTT